>JAPYYW010000609.1:0-46710 GCA_030522545.1 Cremastinae sp. A BG-2022a
AGTTTTATCAATTTTTCAATATGAATTCTTGGATTGCGCCCCGTATAAGTAATATTTTTGTTATCTGCAAGAAATTTTGCCATCAAATATTCTGTTTTAGAAAAGACATGAAACTCATAATCAATTTATAGAGCGCATTAAACGAAATTGTATGAAGTATACGCTTAGAATAATTGTAAAACATCAATTGAAACATGTGGAAACGGAAAAAGCGGCCGTGTAGCGGCAGCGTTGCTGCTCGTACTGTAAAAAACAAGATGAGTGTATATTTACAGATTGCGTTATTGTTGAGAAAGAATTCTTCGAGACATAAATTTTTAAGAACTTATTACAATAACAACAAAAACTTCAATTAAATCGGCAAGTTGTTGTCCCAAAGAATATTTTCCATCAAATTTTCCTCAACAATTATGCAATATCTGTAATGTACTTACCTCGTTTTTTACAGTATGCGAATACTGTTTTTGGGGCCCACTTCAAATAATTAAAAATCGTATTATTAGTTTAATAAAAAAATATTAATTTATAAATATATTATATAATTACTATAAATTAATCATAAAAAATCTTATTATTAAATTAGTCTTATTCATGTATAGTTCGAAGTCGAATGAATAAGCGAGAGACTTAAGTAAAAACAATATGATGATGGATGACTAGCCAACAACTGTGGTATGCTTACTCTTCGTAATCTTTGTTTCTTTTTCTATTCAATTTAACGCCTCTTGTATATACGCAAACAAGAATGTGTATACGTCAATCCGCAAATTCGTGACTTGCGCTTTCGCTTTTCGAAGTATATAATTATTTGAGTATGCGGACGAGGACTCATGCTGTCTCGATAAGACTCGAGGCTTAAATATACGGCTGAACTTTCGGTACGCTCCCGTTCAACGCTCTCTCGCATGTCACTGATACGTTAATAATCATATTTATCACGACAGTGAAAAAGAGGGAGGGAGAAAAAGGGAAGAAAACAAAGCTGCCACACCTACCCTGGAGACTCCACTCCTGGATTTAAATAATTAAAGCCCCTACTTTTGTTTAAACGCGTAAAGTGGGTTACACGATTTTTTTCGCGATAAGAGACGAGACTCTCGTTAACGTCGTTCCCGAGTGAAAAGGATTAGCTCTCGTTTTTTTCCCTGCTTTTTTCAATTTGCAATCCGGAAAAAAAAGAACGAGAATTTTTTCATCGCTCTGAGGAATTTACGACTTTGATCCCGCGTTCGCTTTTAAATGGAACAAGCGTCATCTTCCAAAATGGATTGTTTCTAATTTGGAAATAATCAAGTATCGGAATTGCAAGCGTGCGAAAAAAAAAACAGACGAGATTTTTTCATCACCGTGAAGATTTTACGACTTTGACCCGTGTGCCCGATTCGCTCTTAAGTGGAACAAGCGCCATTCTCCAAAGTGGATTGTTTCTTAATACGAAAATAAAGTAATAGAATTTATTTCATTTGCAATATTCGTAATCGAAAGTTTTTGTAATTTTTTTACTTTTTTTCTGCATATGATGTATTCGTTTTTTCGTATATAAATATAGTCGATTTGAATATTTGATATGATCAAAATTACTGCTTTGTATGAAAATTTCTAAAATTTTTCCCAATCTACTTCATAGTTTAAAAAAACACACAGCAATTTTTCGTATGGGGTTTATGATGCTCACTGCCTGCAAAATGGATTGTTTCGAGAATAAGAATAAAATATTAGAATATTATAAGTGTACATGCGAATATACGCGTGTATAACCTGCCAGTCATACGTACGACTGGCAGGTTATTATCGTGGCTCACTCTCCAAGATCACTCTCCGTAATACATATCCTCTACAACTCTACCAAATTTGATCAATATTGCTCCAGCAGTTACGTGATGCGCCAACATACAGACAGACAAAAATTTTAAAAATTCGTTTTTGTGCTCAGATGAGTAATTCACAGAATATTTGTATTATTTTTGAAAAATTTATACAAATTATTGATACGACTTGGCTACGATTTTGTTATGTGTATAATGTAGACATTCCAATAGTTGGACAGCTAAGGGTTTTCTCACTGTATCTATATTTAAAAATTATCCAAACACAAAAATCTGCTTCAAATTCACACCTACACTACACCGAGAAAAAATGTTATTTGAATTTTGTCGATTCGACAAAATTTCAGTTGATTCAACCAAAATTTCCTTGAATCGCCAAAATTTCAAACGAATTTCAGTTGATTTAACCAAACATTTTTCTCAGTGTATTGTCTAATATTTTAGCAATTCAAAATTCATTTTATGTATTAATTTTAAACAATATTTCTAGCAAATAAATACTTGAACGTTTGAGTATGTATAAGATGTCCCAATAGTTGGACAGAAAATCTACCCCGTCCTTATAGGGTTGAGCGAGTTTGTTCCAATAAATGAACGTTATGAAAAATAGCCCCCTTCGTGTATGAAAAATAAACTATACGATATTTTATTGAGAAAAAAAAGAATTGAAACATTAAAAATAATATAGCAAAAATCATCCAAGGACACGTCAAAATATTAGGACGTTTGCCTCAGATGTTGATTTAAAAAATATAGTGAAACAATTAATTGAACTGGTCGAAGAGACAGAGGACGTGTCAAAGCCAGCAGAGGAACCATCGAGTTACTTATCCACGTCGGGGCGACAAAGGGCGACGAATAGATGGGGAGCAAACCGCTTGATCCACCGAGCGAAAATTTTCCCTGGGAGAGACAGTGCGAGAGTGAGAGACGGATCGAGCGAGCGAAATATTCTGAAGGGGCACAGAGACGACGCGAAAGAGAAAGAGAGGCGCTCGTGGCGCCGTTTATTGCCGAGAGTTAAGTTTATTACGAATACTCCGGAGCGGTATAATCAAGCTCGAGCTTTAGGACCCGCGCGTGTATATTTATACCACTGAAAATTGCCAGAGAGTACATACCTTTTCACTATTATACGTAAAAGCACCTATATAAAATCGTACATGTAGGATAATGGAGAAAACGATGAAGGGCAACGTCAAATTTTCCTCAGCTCAAAGTTGTACATTATTCCACTTAATTATCTGGTCATGAATTATTATTCGCTAATTACAGAAAAAATTCACGAGATATTATCGAAATTCCTGATCATTGTACACTGACAGCATAATTTATATTAAAAAGTTGAAAAATTTGTTTTATGCACGTAACAAAATATTCCTTCTGGAAGGTTCAACGATACTTTTCAAAAAATCAATAGAAATTCTGTATGATCAAAGAAATTCGCTTGTTGAATTGACTGAAGTTAAATCAACGAACTCGTATGCTTGTTCTATTCTATATACTCTATTATGTAAATATATAAAAAGGAAATACTGTTCGTTGGAAAGCGTATTACTTGAGAACGGCTGAGTCGGTTTGGCTGATATTTTTTTCTTAATGTTTGTAATAGTCCAAATAACATTTTTAAGGAAAGAAAAATTGGAAATATTTTCTGGAAAATTAATAAATCCAGCAAGAACTCAAAATGCTTTTTTTCTGTGATTTTTGTATGATATCAAAAACATAACCCACGATTCGAACGATGGATGAGCGTGATTCTTTTTTTTTATTTTATTCGTTATGTGGTCCCGATGGCAAAGTGTTCACGATAAAAAAGTCGGGAAAATTGAAATCGAAAATCGGAAAATTCGGACAAACTGCAAAAATCATAATTTTTGTATGGACTCTTGATCATAACTGACGATAGGAACGACATACGTGGTTGATTCTTTTTTGTTTTTATTCGTTACGCTCCCGGAATGGAAATTACTCAATGGAATATTTTTTATTGATAAAATCTAGATCTGTGAAAAATTCTGGAAAAATGTTATTACACTAAATTTACTTTTCTGTTATTGTTTCGGGATTTTTTTTCGAAAAAATGTAATTTAAACAGAACAACGTTTGTCAGATCAGCTACATAATTTCAAATAAAATAAGTATTTTGTCAACTAAATTAAAAAATCGTGTATATTAATAAATGATAAAGAACAACGTCAAATTTTTCTCAGCTGATCAAAGTTAAATTCCATTAAATTCTATATGGTCGCAGATCATCCTTCGCTATATATTCACAAAAAAACGTCCACATGACTTATTGAAAGCGCTCTGACCGTTTATATATAAATACAATTTCTGAAAGGATTCAAAAATTCTGTAAAGAAAAATACGAATTAGAAGGAAGAGAGCGAATCGAGAATTAACGTTGCCGCAACGGAAGCGATTCCGTTTGATGTTTGCCCAGAAAAATCCAAGTTGAAAGAGCGAGCTCGAAAAATCAACTTCACCGCAACGAAGCGATTCCTTTTGATATTTGCGGAGGAAAATGCGGCGTAATCCATCAGTCCGAGTATATACGGTTATCGGAACTTTCGCTTGTACAAATTCACTCAATTCATTTCAACTGGATCGCCGTACATTTTCACAACATTGCATCTTGTGGGAATCAACATTATATATTTTTATCGTCCGCGTCGTTGGAAGCGTAAAAAGAGAAAAATAAAGTAGCTGATACAGGGAAAAAAGAATTCGATGTGAAAAGATAAGTTTTGTAAGAAGTTTTAAAATTTCGTTTCTCATGCTATATAAATTAAAAAGCCAAGTATATACACTTGACATAATTAGTCCGAAAATTAGATGAAATAATCTCTATACTTTTAGCAGATTAATCGGATTACGCGAAAAATTTGCATTTGCTTATTTCGACTTTCATTATTCTGTTTGCATGGACCCTTGGAAGTATAAAGATCGAGTATTTTTTAAGCTCTTTATACTCTTCGAAGATCTTTTAGGCTGTTCCCCCGAGTGCGGTTTCATTCGCGAGATTTGCCGAAATCTCGGTAATTTTCCTCAGAGCTTTCCCTACTTTTTTCATCCCTTATTCCAAGGCATTTTCACTTCAACACTTCCGATTCCTTTCTCTCTCTCTTTCTTTTCTTTCTCTGCTCTTCTCTCGGTCGAACTTTGGAATATACAGCCGCGTATGTATACATACGGTGTATACAGACTCGCGCCATTCCTCATCGATCTCTTTCGAGAAATTGGGCCAGCAACGCTCTCTGACGCAATCCACTCGCGGCGCGTATATTCCGGCCAGTTTGTATATACGTACCGGCCAATTATTCATAACCTTCCTGAGCTTATTTCTCTGTTCCTTCCTACACCATTTTCTTTGAGCCCTTACTACGCCCCCGGTTTATTTACTTTTTGCCAACTACATGGGGAAAATCACGACGGTATTTACGACCACAACGTGACAATTATACTGATTATTGAAGATCCAAGTAAAAGGTAATTGTAACAAAGTATCGGGCTTATTGTCTCAAGGGCAAGGGGATTTGTTTTTTACGAACTATACGTGCATGATCCCTTATTCAGGCAATTCGTTGATCAGTTATTTGAAGTAAAATGAGTGATTGAATTGAGAATATAAATAGTGATAGATATATTTTTAATAAATTTAGGTAATTTCATACGTCAATTTTGACCAACGTTTGAAATCAACCTCTCATTCGATTTTAACGAATTCGATTCGATTAAAACGAAGCTCCGCCAAAGGAAATTTTTATTTTTAATTTTTTCGAAAGTTATGGGAAACTGACAATTTTGTCATTTTAAATATTTTTCAAGTTCCTTTTTTAAATATCTCAACCAACTTTTATAATTACAGACATGAGACAAAGCTTATTTTAATCGGGGTAATTTGGACTATATATAAAATGAAAAATATTTTGAAAAATAATAAATAGACATAATTTTAAATTTTTAAAATCATAAAAAATTATGATCGTCTATCTATTTTTGGCCTAATTTTTTTGACAAAGTGACAATTCAATTCTCGAATATGTTCTATTGCTCATTTACACAGTTAATCGGGTGACTAGATTTGCTTTAAAAATACTTCAAAGTATTTCAACCATTGGTCGAAATGACGTGGAATTAACCACTTTTATTTTTTTAATACAACAATGAAGGGAAGTCACTGATGTTTAAATTCATCGTATATGCTTGTATATAATTTTATTGATATCGAGCGTGTATTATTTTAGATCGATTGAAACGTTTTATCGTCTTGCAACATATTTCCATATTTTCTGAACAATTGTTATTCGAGTTTATCGAGGGTGTTCGAGAGAGATAGCGCGTATGGGAATATCGTGCGCATCGATACGTGAAAATTATAGGAAGCCCCAAGATACTTTATGCATTTACGTGATCGAGTGCTAAAAGTGACGGGTTCGGCACAAAAAGTCGTTTCTCATGCAGCTTAAGTTATATCAGAGAATTTTTACGGCACGCACTCGCTTTCACACTTGAGAACAATCGGGACGATGCATCGACTATATTTTTTCTCTCGCTTCTGAAACATATTCGTCATCCCCGTAAATAATTTTCGTCATATTTAAATGTCGCATGTGCGACGGAATATATATCTCATTATTTCCAGAAAAGTGACTTAAGGGAACGAAAAAAAAGTTTGATTGCTGTTTTCTTTCAAATATTTATAGAACCTCGCAATTTGGCTCATTGTGAATCCATCGAGTCTCTCGTTTTTTTCCCCCCAATTTCTTTTTCATATTACACGTTACAAGCAGAAATGAGATGGTTAAATTACAGAAATAATGAAGTGTGCGTCCATATTCCTCGGTCTCGAACGAATGGAAATTCCATCGGGATGATGAGGAAAATCGTCAGGATAACGAGTCCTATTCTACGAGGAGAAATGCCCTGGAGAAATTTCAATGCTAATGCCGTTTTTTTTTCTCTCCTCTTGTGCGTACTTTTTCGTGGTTTCATTCTGTTGAACTTATTCCGGGAAGATTTATTTATGACAAGGGTGATAATGACTTTACGCAACCTTTTCCCTGATAAAAGCTCAGACAGCATTGTCTCGCGGCTCTCTCGCGCACTTCCTGATCCTTGTTACGTTCGCTGCATTGTTACTATCGCCGATCGATATGCTCGTGACGCGAAATTATTACTTTTCTCCGATAACGCGAGTCACCCCGTCAAGATAAAATAAAATCGACGACGTACGAAAAGAAATACAGAGTCCACAATGCTATCTCTGCGTATACACATTTTTATATTTTCGTTTAGACAATTCGAACGACAATAAGCGCGAAAACGTTCGGTTGGAAAATTTTTCATTTCTCTTGTTCTCTGAAGAGAGGAACGAGAGAGTCCGTTAATCATGAGATCGCGCAGAGACAAGGCTGCGGGATAATAATGGTTATTAAAAAGTGAGAATATCTGGGCGAAACGTTCTGGAGAAGCAGGTTGAGATGAGGAAAGGAAGAGGAGGAGGGAATAAGCGCGAGATGGAAAAAGAGCTCGTTGGCTCGTCACATTTCTCGTCTAGTCCATGTTTCACCAGACACACGGAGAGACAGGCGAGGAGAAAAAGAGGACGCGAGAAAAGAAGGAAGAGACACGGCGAGGAGCGTAGGAAAAGAAGGAAAAGCGCGGAGGGGAAAAACTTTTTCAGCGCTTCTGTAACTGGTTGAGAGCACAAAAGTCCTGACACTCTACGAAAACTCATTTTTCTCTTCTCTTCCTACGAATCCTTCTATTCTTCTTTCATACGGAATTTTACGCGTGTGCGCGAGAGGAGAGAGTAACGTCTGTTTCGTGCCAGTCGCGTCTCGAGCCTCCTCGCACATCCCCACACATTTTTTTTTTCATTTTTTTCGCCTTTGTGCCACGTTCACGTTTTTCTTATTCGCGTACACACAAAAGCCTTCCATACATTTTTTCCTGCGTCCGACCCCTTTCGCCCCTTATCACCCCGATGCTTCTTCTCCGTTTCCTTCTTTTTTTCTTCCTTATTTTTTCCCTTTTTTCTGCCTTTTCTTTATCTATCTCCGTGACGCTCCTCGCTCTCTGCCTATACCAACTTTTCTCTCTCGAAGCTACGAAATAAATTAACCGTCACTGAGAATCCTCGGAACGGCTGTCGAATTTTTTCCACCCCCCCCCCCCGTGTGTTTCGTTTTCGCGACATCGCGATATTTCTGCCTTCTTTTGCGTCACGTCCTCCTACGGCTCGCGCTGCGACGACCTTTTTGGCAGAACGATATAAAAGTCGATTCGGAGTTCCTGCGAGCTCTCTCAAAGAATTAAATTAACCATTTTTTCCCAATGAATAGCAGATGAATCGAAAATCGATAACAATTTTATTACTGACCTAAAAAGAAATTCTAACATGTTAAATCTTTTGAAAAATATTTTTATATGTATAATTAATGTCACCTGTCTATATTCGTTCGCTGTGGAATTTCAAAATCGATTTTGACCCACTTTCTCTGCTAACAACTATAATTCAGCTCCTTGAACGTTTAAATCATCGTGAATTATTATCATATCCTACATTAAAAAAGATATGAGGCCTCTTATCAATTAATCGGAATAGAGAGTGCATTATGTGGAGCACATAAACTTTTGGCTAATATCTACTCATTAAAAAAAATTCAACGTATGCTGCTTTGGAAATGATGACATGGACGTTTGAATTATTCATTTCGTCTTGCAAAAATTTTCGAAAATTATGTATTATGAAGTCGATATCGTCGAGGACACGAAAAGATGTCACCACTTGAAATTTTAGTGATTTTCCTATTTTCGATTCTCGAAAAATCAGGCTGGAGTTCCTCGAATACGCTTAACTTTCCCAGCTCATGTAAAAAAAAATTGCAACACAATTTTCTATTATTTATATTTAGTATACCTGAACAGATATACCTGAATAGTTCGGGGATCGTAAACATAAAAAAAAGAGTGAAAATTCATCGAGCGTAACGAGAAAAAAAATTTCAAATTTTCGTTAATCCCTCGATCAATTTTTCCATGGTAATCGGTCGAGGAGTAAAAAACCGAACAAGGTTTTTATTGTTCGGTTTTATGATGCAATTTGGAATCAGTAGGCTGTTATAAAGTGTCGAAGTAAGACGTGTCAAGTCTCTCCAGGTAGTTCGTTACCAAAAAACGTTTTGTAGAAATTCAACAAGTTCAATTGAGTGTCAGTTCCAGTGTAAATTTCAATCATACGAAAAGTGAATAGTTAAGTGCTTCAAATTTATAATATCGTTTCAAAATATTTTTTTAAAATATTGGTGCGAATGTATCCTATATTAAAAAAGAGATGAAGCCTCTAATCAATAAATTGGAATAAAGCGCATTATGCGAAGTTGCATGAAATATGCGCCTAGAAGAATAGCAAAATGTCAATTCAAACATGTCAAAAAAGCGACCGCACAGCGGCCGCGTTGTCACTCGTGGTAATAAAATTGAAAGATATTATTTGAACTACTAGTATATTAGAAGATTAAGAAAAAATAATTATGTTCAATATAAGTTATTTTTAGATTTTAATTAAAGATATATGGCACAGAGATAATTCCAGCAAAAAGTAAATTATTGACGTTAAATTCGTAAAAACCAGACACTGGTTTTTGCTAAAAAATTGCCAATTTT
The DNA here is from genome assembly GCA_030522545.1 of Cremastinae sp. A BG-2022a. Lineage (NCBI taxonomy): Eukaryota > Metazoa > Arthropoda > Insecta > Hymenoptera > Ichneumonidae > Cremastinae sp. A BG-2022a. The sequence continues at coordinate 9,501 of JAPYYW010000609.1, forward strand.
ATGAATCTTATAGTTTAACTGACACTGCTAAGTAAAATTGCCAAGTGGAGCATATTTTAATAATACTTTAAACATTTTTTATTGATTAAACAATTAAATAAAGAAATTAGTAAAATGGTTTGAGATTACTATCATCTATATGAAAAGAGCACCATACGAATATACAAAAAAAATAAACAAAAATCTCATATTTTTAAATTTGTGTTTAGTGCAAATATACGAATTTTGATGGAGTTTAATAACTTTGAAACCATTAACAGGAAAAAAGATTTCAAATTTAGTACGAAATTTTTTCATAAGTTTAAAAACGAAAGACCAAAAATTTATCAAATTCTCATATTTAAAAAAATATCGTTCATACATCCTTAATTTCAGTGTATTTCAGAAATTAATGCACTACAAATAGACAGACGTAGCTTCATGAAATATAAAAGTTCGTTTTGAAAAAAGAAAATAAAATTTATTTCCATTTTCAATCTCGTACATCCTGGCCGTCAAGTGGAACAGAAGAAACCGTGTTAATTTCTTTTGTTCTCACGCTGATACTCGATTATTAATCATTTCGTACTTTCGGAGAATATTCATAAATTTTACAAGCTGACTCGATCTCTCCCTCGCTTCCTGCCAGTTCGAACGGTTTAATTAAGCGGCCCCACCGCACGCAACGCCCGGGAGCACGATATACGAACGAGATATCCTTTTCCCTCGGCTATCGAACTCTCCGGATTGTCAACAAATTCTGTTACGATAAATCGAGCCCGCATCGAATCCCGCCTGGGAGAGCGTGCCACGGACAGATTCATTTCGAAAACAAAAAAGCATTGAATTTCTTTTCATTCATTTTTTAAACAGATTCGTTTCTCTCTTTTTTTTTTTCATTTTCATTTCGCGATATAATTTTCGTCGTTCGGAATCTTCTTCCAGCAAGTAAATTGAGAACAAAGAGAGAGAGAGAGAGAAACGAACTCTCATCGTTTCTCACTCACGTCGGACGTTTCGCAAGTTTGTCGCGACCACTGGGAGACAGTTGGTGAGAGAATATCCACTCCAGGGATTGCGAGTAAATACGAAGAAATAGCTGGGTGAGTATACATTAATTGAAGAAACCTCTCGAGTCTGGGCGCGAAACATGCGAAAGACGACCACTCGCAAAATACACACTAAACGTTACCAATTCCGAATGTCTCGTCAAACGGTGAAACAAATTTAACTTTGAATAATTGCGAATAACGATCAGAAGTAGAAATAAAATTGGAGCGATATTCTGATACGAGGAGCTTCCGTCGCGTAATTCGATTACAATTCTGCTCCCAGACTCGACTGGTTAAAATTTCAAAGAACAATTTTCCATCCGACGAATAAATAAAACTGTTGAGACACAAAATCGATGGAATGTACACACGACGCTTATTTCGATTACCGAGGGCCGTTGGTGTGTATAAAAAAAAAATAATAGCAGAGCGTGCGTGCGATGCTTTTTTTTCGTTGATTGTAATTCTTATCGAATTAATCTTGTACCCAGCGACCTTTTCGTTCTTGCCGAAAATTTCGTGTTTGGTCAACGAGGATAATGAATGGCGGCAGAAAAAAAACACGAGCGTAACAACGCACGCCCTCCCTTTCGGGAGGTTTTCGCAAAAAGTTCTGCATTCGGCTTGAAAAAACTGTTAATTTATGTATATGTATGTGGGTCTATTTATGTGTGGATGTATAGGTGTATGCATGCTTGGAAAGGATCGTATTTAAGCGGTGAAAAAAAAGAGGCGCCTCTTTTCCGGCGATTCGAGAATCTTTGCCAGCGAATATTTCACTTTTCTCATCCTCGCGCGACTCCCCACTCTCCAATTTTTTCTTCTCCCTTGATTTCTCACTTCCGCTGTCTCCTTCTCTCACGGTCAATCTTAAATTCAGTATTTTTTTTATTACCGCCAACGTCCCAATGTTTCTTTTCTCATGTTATTTTTTCGCTATTTTTCATCGAAATATTTTTCATCGATTTCATATTTTTTATATTAAACTCGCAAGTATTTTTATTAGCTTTTATTCATGAACTATTCATAATATTTGTATATCTTTTCATCATCTTATTTGATAACGATTTATTTAAAATGATATGACGTTTGTTCTTTGGTTTAGGCAAAGAAATTATAAAGAAAAATTATTATTAACTCATTGCTTTTACTCATTCCTTATATTTTATACATCATCGAGGGAATGATGATTTTCAAATCAAAGCAAAACAGTATGGAAATTTCTATAAAATAATAAATTGTTTTAATTGTCATAATTTATTTTTTTAATTGATGCAAAAAGTAATAATAATTTTCCTCTCTTTTTAGTCTTCTTATTTTTTGTGATTGTTTCAACAACCAGCCTTCGTATCAAAGATGAACATTGATAGTGTTAGACTCTTTTTTTCGATACGTTAAATAATACTACAAAAATTATTTTATTGTGATTCTAGGGTAAAAATAGTTTTCTGTAAAATTTCTTGAAAATTTTCACGATATTAGTTCTTCAAAATGGTGCTGAGGTATATGTGTTAAATTTTAAAAAGCTTTACCGTTTAGATATCAAGATATTTACTGTTGAAAATCGTATACACGGATACAATTGTATACGACAAATTACTCTACTGAATAATACTGCGGTAACACTCTGGAAATTCTTAAGATTTATTAATACAAAACATAACAACTTTGATTATTTTATAATTATAATTACTAAATGTTTTGGATGAAAAATCCTCGAATTTCTCCAAACTGTTACCACAGTACAAAAAAAACAATAATTTTTCGTATAAAGTTATCCTCATGTATATAACGTTCTGTACTGCTTTTATTTATAGATTTTGCACCAAAATCTTTAAATATAATATTAATTTTTTAAAAAACCTATATGGAAGAGAATTTTGTCGAATAATTTTATCACGATATCACGATAAAAATATCACGATAAAAATACGATTCCCTGCAATTTTTTCACTTTGGTTTATTTTCGTAATGAATTTTCTTCGAGTGCAGCGTGTTCTTTTCATTTGGCTGTGATTTTTCGCCGTCAGACTTTTGAGGCCCAGGTCATGCCAGTGCTTTTGTCGGAGTTACCTCATACCGGGGATCCGTTCGGCGTCTCCCGGCGACGAGCTCCTCGCGGCGCTGCACTCTCGACGGGCGCCCGGGGTCGTAATTAGTTTGCGGCTGGCTTCACCGAGTCCGTCACCCTGCTTCGCTGCGAGGGGGCTCAAGGGGAGAGAAGAGAGTGCCAGGAAAGGAGCACTCGAGGGGGGGGGAGAAGCTTGTACTGGCTGGTTGCCTAGCCGACTCCCGCGACAACCACCGAGAGACAACTACGAGTGTACTGACTAACAAATTTCCAATCAAGCACCACATCTTTAAATACACGTTGAGCACCATATCTTTAGATATTTTTTAAAAAAGTATTTTGAAACAATATTATAAATTAGAAACACTAAATTATTCACTTTTGATATGATTGAAAATTACACTGGAACTGACACTTGATTGAACTTGTCAAATTATTTCTACGAAATGTTTTTCGGTAACGAACTATCTGGGGAGACCCGACACGTCTTACCCCGACACTTTATATCGGTCTAATGATTCCTAATTCACTCGAAAATCCCAACAATTAAGACCGAGTTCGGTTTTTCCCTCGACCTCGACGAGTCATAATAATGGATAAATAATAGTCGAGGTATTCTCGGTAATTTGGAATTTTTTTTCCTCGTTACGCTCGACGAATAATCTCTCTTTTTTTCTTAATGTTTACGATCCCCGAACTATTCAGGTATATTTGTCTACGTATATCTGAGATATAAATACATAATAGAAAATTGTGTTGCAAGTTATTTCACATGAGCTGAGAAAATTTAGCTTGTTCGATAACCTCTAGCCTAATTTTGCGAGAAACGAAAATAGAAAAATTTCAAAATTTCAAGTGGCAATATCTTTTCGTGTCCTCGACGATATCGACTTCATAATATGTAATTCCTAAAAATTTTTGCAAGACGAAATGAATGATTCAAACATCAAGATTATCATTTCCAAAGCAGCGCACGTTGAATTTTTTTTTATAGTGAGTATAAATTAGCCAAAAGTTAATGTGCTCTATTCCGATGAATCGATTAGAGGCCTCATATGTTTTTTTTAATATAGGATATAATAAGCAAACGCTTTTTTACAATAATATTTTCAAATTGGAAATATACTTCATGTTTCATCTTAATTCATTCATTTTAAAGATGTTGTGTTCAAAGTCGAAAATGATAGAAAATTTTTGAAAATTTTACATAATATTAAAGTAACATCTCTAAAAGGTTGTGTACAAATTTCACGACGATTAGAGAAGCTCCTCATCAACATATCCATTGTTAAAAATGGCTATCTTTTGTATACCTTCTCATAAGTACACGTGTTTGAAGTTGCAATTTTGTATAACAAATATCTCAGTAACGAGCGTTCTAATTTAAGTAAAATTTTGCACTGATCTTTGTATGACGTGAAAGAAGCTTCATCTAATTTTTCAAAAAAAATTCACCATTTTTTTGTGCAATCATATAGAGAGTAGATCTGTCATTGGATGATCTTGAATTTCAAATATGTTTTTTTTTAGTTGATTTGCAGCAACTTATCTTAATGAATTTTTACTCTATCAAACGATTTCGTATGGGAGAAAAACGTTGCCAAACTTTGTATTTTTTGCTCTACGGACTCAACACCCTTAAGATCATCACGATTTTATTTGTTTCATATCCAAAATAAACGACACACAGAAAATTAAATCATGAGCAAATTTTATACTGTATAGTGATAACTATATATACTGCTTATTATTTTAGAATTAAGCGTACTTTTATAGCAGAGTTAAATATATTTTATATCTAGATTAACAATACATTAAAATCTAATGCTATTTTTGAGAATCAATTTAAATAAAAAGAGTTAAAAATTATATTTAGTTTCATGATAAACAATGTAGTTATATCATTTTATAGTAAAATCTATCATATTTTTCTCGCAATGCATTTTTTGAAAATCATATGTATCTATCGAAAATACTGATAAAATACTGTCACGTCGGATTTTCCAACTTTTTATCTTAAATTTTCAGGTTATACAGATCATAAATAATCGAGTGTTTAACGTCAAAATTTTCCAGATAATCCGCGATTCCAAATAATTACAAAATCCTGTGTAGTATCCATCTACGGAAATCAGAGAAAAATTGCAAGGGTGGACAGAAAGGTCGGCGTGTGCGACACGGAATAAAGGAGAGGAATAAAAAAAGAATGAAGTTTAATGCGAGAATCGCATGTTCGTGGGCGATTAATCGTCGCCCCGAGTCGGCCGTTCCTTCTCTCTTGCATCCAGGCTCGCTTATTTTTCCTTTCTGAGCAATCTTCGAATCACTGTCACCGACGAGCGGTTAACGCGACGACGTTCCGGTGTACAATTTTTCCAACGTCACCGAAAGACGAACAAGGGCGAGAAAGCGAAGCGAGTTGAAGCTCGCAGGAAAATTATTAAAAAACAAAAAAAAACACGAAGCTTCGAGCCCATCGCTGAAAAAAATGGCTCGATCCAACTTTTAATTCCGAGAGGAGAGAAAAGCGAATGACGCGTGTTCCTCTAATTTATCCGGAGTGATGTAATTATGACGATAACCCCGTGAGGAAACGACCGTAGGGAGAAAAATCGGGGAAGCCCTGTTAACTCGAAGATTTATCGAACAACGTCGAGACGAGTAAAAGTTTGATTGCCCGAGCGTGCTCGCGAGATCCGCACTACCGATATTTTATTTTCTCTCGTCTTTTTTTTTCATCCTCGCACATTTTTTTATCACACCGCCCCCTTTGTTCTTCTCCAATTTTCCTCATCCCTCTCCCGCGTTTGCCGCTCTCTTTTTTCCTCCCGTGATCGTTATTTCCCGGCCCGCGCCTCTCCCCGGACCCGTCACTTTCCATTTTCACCGGCTTCCATTCTCGCTCTTCATCCCCACGGTATTCCCGTCATCGTTCACCACTGATATTCATGATGACAGAAATCTGCTCGCGCTGCCTCTCCACGCGTTTCAATCACGGTGATCGTAAATTTTTATTTTTCTACTTTTATCATTTTTATCGTCGAAGAATCGAAGTCGCGAAAATTCACGAATGAGCCGAGTATAGCTTTTGTTATCAAAAAAATGTAAATATATATGTATGTATACTTGAACGCGGATATATCGAGTTTCTGGATGAAAAAGCGTCGTAAAAATCTTCCCTGAAATCTGCGAAGTGAATTGAGCGAGGTGACGAGGCGAATTAAATAGTCAATTAAACAGCCAGGGTACAAAACCCCGGCCGGGCAGCTTTCAATCGCGCTAAGTCAAAGGCGGAACAGAGCGAGAGGGAGGAAAAAAATGCTGATGGTTCAAAGGTCGAGGGTTGGTCTTTTGCGATAACGAAGCGAGAGGACTGTGCGAGTGCCACGTGGCGTATAATTAGTCCTCGCCATTGATTCCGAGAACGAAGAGAGGGAGAGAGAGAGATTTAAAAAGAAAAAAAAAAGGAAACAGAGAAAAAAGAGAGGAACTCACGAAAGAAAATTTAGAAAAGTGGATAATGGAGGGCTAGTTCGCGAGGAATATTAAGACTGAGCTCCCAAGGCGTTCAAAACAATTGATTCTTTCATGAGAAATAAAACAAAAAATGAAATAAGGAGCGAAGAGTGTCACCAGATTTTCCACGAATATCTTTTATTCTCGGGTTTGCAGCCGCTCCGTTTCCACGCGCGCGGTAAATGGAGAGAGGAACTCGAGAGGGCTCCTGCCGCCGATAATGCGAACGATGAAGTGGATAATGCTCGCCCTAGAGATTGAAAGGCACCGTGACGAGGAGGCGGAGCGCCCGGAGATCTCGAGGAGAAACAGCCTCGATCCGATAATGGGAAGATCATTATTTTCTCCCGAACAAAGTCGCCCCGCCGCCGTGGCCTCGCGCATTATTGATAATAAATTCCACAGAATTTCAAAATCTTCGTATAACAAACAAAAGTGAATCTATATGTATATAAAATCCGCAATAATTTTATAATTAAAATACTCCACGATGATAATAAACTGACGAATTATAAAATTTACCTTGTCGGTGGATTAAATTTCAAAAAGGAGCTTGAACTAAATCGGTGAATCTCCGTCCTGGATTTTCTAAAATTTGGCTCGGCGCTTCATTTCTCAATGTCGGGGACACGCAATTACCTCGTCATATATATATTTCTCTCATATTTTATCATTTATACGCGAAGATTGGGGGAAGCGGAGACATGCAAAATCGTATTCCGAATTATATTCGAGGGGCTGAAAAGAGAATATATAAAAAGAAGAAAAAATAAAAGAGGAGGCTGAAAAAAAGACACAGGTATTTTTTTTATTCTCGATCACAGTTTCGGGCAACGCGATTTATATAATCCGGGTGTGTTTCTCTTCGTATGATTGAAGATCCTTTCTCCTGGGGAGGGTAAAAATAAGGAGAAGGAGAAGGGGGGAGAAAGAGAGAAAAAAAGGAGCGAGTCGTGACGAAAATCACCTCCGATTGCTTTCCTCGATTTGTCGCTCGCAATTAATCTTTTACTGCGAAGTCACGCGCCTGGAAGAAATCACAATTACGCGTCTACGTATACGTCGTATCAATTACAAACGGGGCGTCGTTCCGCGTCGCGGGTGAATCGTCGACGATTTTTCAGATTCGAAATAAACGGTATCCGATTGCGAAAAAATCATCAATAAACGTCCTCGCTTCTCGCAACAATGGATCCACTGCGACGAAATTGTGGCTATTACGTCATTCAGAAGAATAGATCGTCGAGGCCATTTGTCTTTCCCCCGGATATCTTACGAAAACGTATAATGACGATTATTCCTTTTGTTTTCCGACAATAATCCTGCACTCCGGGAGCTTTTTATCCGAGCCTACATATTATTTTTTATTCTCCACCCAAATCAATATTCCGCGAGAAGAACAATGCGTCTTTGTTTTTTTTATTTTTTATTTCGCGATGACACAAAACATTCCCTTTTTCCTGCCCAAAACTTTTTCACCCGAACGTAATTCTTATTCCAGTAACAATCACGAAATTGTTTTATTGAATTTTATTCCAAGTATTTAGCGTTGGCCCCTTTTTTTAAGCAATATTGTGCAATTTCGTTGGAATATAATGAGAAATTGTGCACAGAATGTGTCATGCATGAATAAAAAGAGGTCGTGTGTACAGAGGCGCTGTGGATTCGCCGATAATATCGTTACACGGAGTCCTCCGTTTTCAGAGGGACGCCGCGAGGGAGGCGGGGAAGAAGGGCGAAGGGTAGGACATGACTTACGACACCGATATGCGCCCAGCATTTTACCCTTTTCCACTATCTCCTCTATCGCTCTTCGCCTTTCTCCTGCTCTTTTCTTCTCTCCCATTCGTCCTCTCTCTCCCTCTCTCTTATTTTCCCCTCCATTTTCTTCGCATCGCGATTTCTCTTTCTTCTCATTTTTTTATCGTTGCACGCTTTTTCCTCTCAACGCTTGCGTTTATCTGTATTCATTTCCCCCCTCGATCTTTTCTATCACTATATTTTTTTCCCCTCGCTTTCTCGCGAGATGCTCGCGAGCCAGCAAAACACGTTCCACGACCGGAAGAACGTGTTTATTCTACGTGTTTCGTGCTCTCGGAACTTTGCAGCCGGGGCAAATTAGCTTTCCGCGGAAAATGGATCGGCCGGAGAGTGCAGGAAAATGCAGCGGCGAGGGCGCGCGCAGGGAGAGAGAGAGACGGAGCGGAGAGAAAATGCGAAAGAGAAATAGAGAGGGAAAGAGAAATCGAGGCTGTTCGTATATACTTTTCGAAGGATCGCGGAAAACAGCCCGAGGAAAAATATACGCCGAAAGGCGAGACGCGCGGCAACGAAAAAGGACGAGAAGAAGAAGATGAAGAAAAAAAGCAGAGAGAAAAAAAGAGAGAGTACGCGAGAGTCTGAAAAGATTTTTTGAAATTTTTTTTCCCCTATTTTTTCTGCTTATTTTTCATCCTTATTCGTCTTTACTCCGTTATATTCTGCTTTTATTTTCCTTCTTCGCTCGCCGGGAAAACGCTCGGGAAAAAGGCGGAAAGCGCATCAGAGCGGAGTCTGTATCATTTCTGCGCGGTCTGCGATGCCTCCGAGTTCAAGGAAATTTTATCGCGCGCGGTAAGCGAAAGGTAGATACACGACCCCCGCGGTACATATATATGCACCGAGAGAAACTCTTGTTTCTGCGAAATATACTTACCTGGGCGAAATTGAATGCCAGAAAAACGAAGGAATGAAAGAGGAAAGACTGGCGAACCCGAAAATAGAAAAATAAAATAAAAGAGTATGTATGTATGACTTCAAACACCGCTAATTTTCGCCCGGCGAAAGTTTCATGCTTCGCAAGCTATTTAATCGCGGCCGAGTGTTTGAGCAGAAATAATGAAATAACGGAGTTGGGAAAACAGTCGAAAATTCGGTGAGAAAAAAAAACGCAAACAGGGGAGAACAAAAAAGAATATTCATCGAACGAGGACAGGGGTGAGAATTCGGAGAGAAAATTTGAATTATATATGTTAAAAGGACGGGACAATGCTCTTCCGGGTTGTTGGTGAACTCGCTCGTTTCTCTCTCTCTCTCTCGCTTTTTTTCCTTCCCGTGACGCAGCAAGAGCATATATACGAGGGGTTATATCGCTAATTGAAGGAGAACGAGTGCCCGAGCGTGCCGAGCAGTTCCGAAACCCCTTTGGAGGGTGAGCGAGAAAATGAAGAGGGAGAGAGCGAGAGAAACGTATCAAGGGTGGGTGTTACATCGTTTCTCGTTGAATTCAGACGATCTCTCTCTCTCTCTCTCTCCATCTTTCGAGTTTTTCACCTGCTCTCTCAAGACTTATCTCGTTATACCTGCCACGACTTTCTTATGTATTTCTACTTTTCAACTTTTTCCTCGCGTTCTCGTCCCCTTCTCCTTTCTTTTCAATGTATAACGTCGAAAAAGGTTCAAAACTCTCGTTAACGCCCGAGCGAGGCCTCCCTTGATCGTCCAAACGCGGATTTATCGCGCCAGCGATTATTACACGATTAACGCAGCGATATTACATTTTTTTATTTCGACCAGCGCGATGAATATTATTTTTTTCATGTTTCAAGCATAATTACGTATTTAAATTTGTTCATTCGAGCTCAAAGCTTTTTGGCGTTTTATTGCTGGGATTTTATTTTGAAATCGCTGACGTTCGTTTTTTGGTAATTAAGGCGTCGAGGGTCATCTCGACGCGAGTCTGACGCGCCAGATTCGTGTTGAATTACACCGAGATTTTTCTCGACAAGACACTCTCGTCGGCTGCCCGCAATTTCGATATCGTTGGGACATATTTCAATCGAATATCGATCGGCATGGCTCGGCAAATATTGATCGACCAAGAGCGCCCGTTCCCATTAGCATTCTCATATATTCGATCTTTTTGCGATTTCTGCGGACTATCCACGATCGCCTTTTTACCCTTTATTCCATTCATCCTTTCTCTCCGGCCATCCCTTTGTTATTCGAGACTCCATTCTTTTCGTATTCACTCCCTTGAAGTTGCCATCAGCATTCACTGTAAATTTAAACTACACAGAATCAGCTTCTAGAACGGAAATATATTTTCTTATTATTGCCCGAGTCTCTGTACATTCAGACCCATCGAAACATTAATGAGAAACCTTTTTGAAATAAGAAAAAAATGTTCTTTTAAATAGCTGTAAAAATTGCTTTAGCAATTAAAAATCTTTTAAAGAATGTGGAAAAATATGAAACGTATTATAAAAGTTTACAAAAAAAGTCTGAATGATTTATTATCTTTTAAATATTTATCGTTGAAGTTAAAAAATCTTACATTAAAATTTCCTTTGTTATTCGAGTCTTCATTCTTTTCTTATTCACTTCCTTAAAGTTGCCATCAGCATTCACTGTAAATTTAAACTATACAGAATTAGCTTCTAGAACGGAAATATATTTTCTGGTTATTGCCCTAGTCTCTGTACATTCAGACCCATCGAAACATTAATGAGAAACCTTTTTGAAATAAGAAAAAAATGTTCGCTTAAATAGCTGTAAAAATTGCTTTAAACTATATTAAAAAATCTTTTATAGAAAAATACGAAACGTATTATAAAAGTTTACGAAAAAAGTCTGAATGATTTATCATTTCTTAAATATTTACCGTTGAAGTTAAAAAATCTTCCATTAAAAAAAAATTGAACGATAAAGAAAAACTGTCGAAAGGTCGCATTTTATAGCGGGTACGGTTGAAAGATTGCGAAAATATGCGTGAAAAAGGTTTCGAGTGGCTCGCCGAGGGATGGAAAAAGGAAAAGAGAATAAGTGAAGATTACAAAAGTAGGGTACTCGGAATCAGAGGCTTAGCGGATAACAGAAGCTTCACCGAATACTTTGTGTGCACATCGACACCGGAATGGCCGAGAAAATTTGTCGAGCTTTATTTTTTAAGGACCTCGGAGACCCCGAAAAACACAAGAGGCCAAGAAAAACATTGAGTATAAAGTACATGAAAAATTACGTGCACACAAAGCAATGAGTAGGGCAGAGAAAAGGAAGAATAAAAGAAGAAGACGAAGAAGAAGAAGAAGAAGAAGAATACGAAGAAGAATAAGAAGAAGAGAAGAGGAGGTTGAGGAGAAAAAAGAATGACGATATGGGAAGAAAGGGACAAAGGGCGGGCGCGCGAGAAGCTGTTTCGAGAGACTCTGTACCGGGAGCGAGGGAGAAACCCGAGGCGAAAGGGTTGCGTCGTGGAGAGAGGGAGAAAGTGTAGAGAGCGTTCGAGGGTGCAACGCGCGCGAGATCGAGCGAAACGCGAGCGAGAGAGAGACGCGCGAGTATAGCGAACGAGACGGCGGGAGAAGGGAAAAAATGAGACAGAGATGGCAAAAGCGATGAGTAAGAGCCCAAGAGAAAGAGAGAGAGAGAGAGACAAAGCAGCGGAGCAGGAGAGAAAATTCGGAGATGTCGGGATGCACACAAAGAAAGCCCGGTTAGGGATGCTCCTTCGTAGGCTGGCTCTCTCTCGGCGCGCGCGTCCGCCGGTGCGACGGAGAGCCCGTGAAAAACAGAAGAGAGGGAAAAAAGGGAGCGAGAAGAGAGCGGCGGCCGCGAGGAGCACGCTTGCGCGGATCCCGGGCGGGCGCGGGCAGTGCCACTGGAGCCCGGCGGTTCAGAGCTTCGCCCGGGCGTCGGGAGAGCGGCCCACCCGAACTTTCCGCGTTACGCAGCGCTAAACGCGCTTTTTCGACCGCTCTATTATTCACCGACGGATTGCTCCATGTATCGACGAGACAGCGACCAGTACCGAGCTACCGAATCAACCTCGCGTCCCGAAAAATAAACAAAACAGTGCGATACTTGGTCCTGATCCTCGCCAAGATACTTTATCCTCTCCCTTCTCTCTCTCTCTGTCCTCGGAACCGTTCAAATGCGCGCCCTATCCGCGATCATGTACCAAAAACCGTGGACCAGGAGGTGACAGTGCTCGTGAATATTTCCTCATTCCAGAGTAAAAATATAAAATATTCAGAATTGAAGAAGAAGCCGGGGAAAATTGCGGCTGAAGAGTGAGACTGTCACCGGTTGTCCAGATGCGCTCATCTCTCGCGTCATCGTCCCCGATCGGCTCCTGGGGGAAAAAGGGCGCGTAAATAATATGCAGTGCTGACGGGAAAGTGACGGTGCGTGTCGCAACAGTGTATAAATCGGTAAGAAATTGAAAAAAATTGATAAATCGGTCGTCAAATTTGCAACAACTCGATCCGATCCTCGAAGATATTCGCTGATATAATCGTGGGGAAAGAGTGAGGAAGAACCGGGAGTCGGGTAGGATAATTTCTTCGTAAATCGAGATTTAAAAAATCGAGGAAAATACATCGTAAATGGATCTGATGTGAATAAGGTGCGCGACGATCCGGTGTGCCTGTGTGCCTGTGCGTGAATGTGTAATGCACGAGACTGTCGTGACCGGAAGGCAGCCACCTCGTCCTCGTCGCTCAACGAGTGGAAGTGTCGCAAAAAATATTCTGCGGACGGTACGAGCGGGAATTCCCGATCGGATGCGCTCACGCTCGGTATCACGAATGGACCGGCGAGCACCGAGCTCATTTCGTCCCTCCAGCCATCCGATCGCTCATCGCGCTCCCAATAAAAATTCATCGACGAGACACTGAAATGGTAGTCGAGCCATGCTCCTCGTCGTCGCCATGAGGACTTCCTCATACGTTAATTACTACGTTCTCTGCCTCGTATGTTGGATCCTTCTTGGAATCACTGGTAAGTTCTACCATCAATTTATATTAGCCCCATTTTATCTAAAATCTTATTAACAGTTTTCACAAAACCTCTTCCGAATCATCCCCTTATTCCCTATTTCTATCTCATTATTCATGCATTTATAGTATAAAATATTGTTATGTGTTGTTTAATGTTAAAAATTTCAATATCTGTATAATAAGTTGTACATTCTCGTCTTACGTGCAAGGATTTTATTCTTAAAATCGAGGCGAGAATGCGCCCAACGTACAACACTTTATTGTCACGGAGTGAGCGCGAGACCCGATAAAAAGCAGAGTTCGAGAGTGGAAAAAGTTTGGCTCCTCGCGCGTTGGTAAGTGGGATATCGAGGAATGCCGTTTCCGGAAGTTTATCTCGAAGGAGGAAGTTTCTTCTCGTGACGAGAGATACGGGAACACAACTCGAACGAAAAACGGCTCGTTTGATGGAAGGACGTAAAGGTTACGTGACAAATGGTGCATCGTTTTTTTTTTTATAGACACGATCGATGTGAGAAAAAAAAAGAAGAGAGAACAATTGTAACTCGCGACTTCGACGCCTCTCTTTATTACGTTCGCCACTATTTTAAGATTATTTTATATAACATTATACCATGACTATATATATCGTCAACTTATCGGTCGTCATATCGGAGTTCGTCGAGATCTCGCGAATTTTATGAAAATCAATCTCTCGTTGGAATTCGTTGACGAAGATAGCTGAGAGAACGGGAGAGGATGTCACAAAGTGATAGGAGCGGGTCAAGAGGTCAATGAATCGCGTTCTCGCGAATCTCGAGCTCATCCGAGCGCGTATCAATTTTTAATTTTCATTTCCTGTCGGTCATATAGCTGTGCAGCAGATAACTATGTATAAATTTTTTTTCGTTCGGTTGCAATTAAACGTTCTCCGGGGACGAAAAAAAATCCTCCCCGGTGTTTTTAAAACAATCTCGACGGGGGAGGATAAAAGGGAAGGGGGGGTTGAAGAATTCACGAATGAAAATTTAGGAAAAAAAACGCTCGCATCCTAGCTCGTGTTCTTTTCATGTCGTGTGTACCAGATATCGGGGAAAATAGTGGAAAAAAACTGGAGAGGAGAAAAAAAAACCGCAGAAAAGTGGGTCGACTCTCGCTGCTCAGGCTGTAACCCACCGTGTGCAAGCTCCAGGGACAGTGTACCGAGGAAACGACAGATCGATATATACTTTGTCCGACGTAAATGAACGATGTCGGATAAATTGTTCCAACTTCGTTACGAGATCGTAATCTCATTGTAATGGCGGAGAACAGCAAAATAACGATGACTCAATAAAAAAATACTATACATTTATATATTTTTAATGTGCGGTTTAATTATCATCTCCAGCTTAATTAACTCTGCACGATATGTTTAATTAAAATATTACTGAAATACTTCTTAATCGATTCTTGATATTGCATCATCCTTTTCTTGGAAAGATCATAAATTTATCGCGCACTGGCGGAGATAATGAATTAATGATAACCCAATTAAAATAAAGTACCGCATCGATAAACCATAATCGCTTTAAAAAATAATTTCGAATAAAAATTTATTTAATTCCAATCGTTGAGAATAAGATAGTATACAATCAAAGTTTGATTAAATGAAGAGTGTAAAAATAAGTGTATTATGAACAACAAAGTTGCTGTGTCTGACAGTGTTTTTTAGCGTTTAACATCTTATATCATTGTCTCTATTGTATATAGTAGAGTGATGTTAATTTCACTGTATTAGTAACTAAAAAAACATTGGTTCTATACACTGAGAACAGACTTAATAATAATTAAACTTCAGTTAAATCATCCAAGAATTTAGTTCAATTAGCAAAATAATATCGTCGAACGTATTGAAACAAATATTCAATCAAATTTCGTTTTCAGTGTAGAAAAGTGCAATTACTGATCTATTATGACGTTAACTTAATTCACGTTTAATGGAAATTTAATTACAATAACGAAAAAAATAGAACAATAATCGGATATAACAAAGCGAGTTCAGGGGAAGTGATCAAATTATACTTACCAGCCCCACTGTTTTGACTTTTTGACGATTCGTATTGTAATCTTCTTTGTGTAAAGTTTTCCGGTTGATGCGAAACACGGGTTTACGCTTCGTGGCATTAATAATGCAGCGATAAAGCCGCTTGGGCAACTTTACCCGACGCGAACTTGCGGACTATAGAATCGAAATACCTGAATACAGCTTGTCGTCGTTTACGAGGTTTATGGACAGTTCGGAGTGTCGTAAAGAGTCATCGGACGACGAACTCGATTGTGTTTTCATATTTATGCGGGAGGATAGAAAATTGGCGCGGTTGGCGAATTTGCGGGAAACTGGATTCGGGTCAAGCGTATGCGGGCGAATAAAAAAGGGGAGGAAATGGAAGAAAATATAGGGATGAGTAAGAAAATAAGGTTTAGAGAGGGAGAAAATAATACTGGAAATATATCGAGTCGGATTGATCAAAGATATAGAACATTCCGCACGTTTTTATCTCCCGTATATGGAAGAATAACGAGAATCGCCGGGGTAAATTTTGCGGCAAGAATAGAATGATTATATGGGTAAATATAAAAATAATATATACTAGAAATTGAAAAGACAAAACAGCAGTTTTTCGTCGACGCCTTCGTCGCGACGATTTATAAAAACACTCCATTCGCGTTTCGTTCCCTCAATTTCATCCGAAGGGCTTCAATACATTTTTCGAGAGCTCTGAGAAAACATGGGAAACGAAAACATTAACCCTTTCGATGCACCTTTTATTCTTGTTGTGGTTTCTTTATCTCGCCAGAATCGGAGGTATTTGTTTCTGACAGTTGTGACGTTTCTCAAGATGCCAGAAAATGTGTTTCGCATCGGGGAAGAAAACTCTCGAGAATGCGAGGATTTGTCTCCCTCTGGGCGATTTCGTTGAAATTCTCGGAGGGTTGATTTTCGTCGAGCGTATATATTTTCTCTCTTCCTCCTTTTTTTCTCCCCATCGTCTCATTGCCATTTTTTCCAAACTCTACTTTTTTTCCTTCGCTCCTCACCTTCCATTTCACGCGTTATGAAATATATATATTCCGTGATTGAATGGGACCCCGGCAGATCTCAACGCTCGTCTCGCAAACCGCATACCGCGTCGGTTCCAGATGCGATTTTATCCAGTGCGAAGGGTCATTTATCGCCTCAGGCAACTGCCGACCCTCGACGTTTTATTTGCAAACGTTTCCTTCACCATTCCAACCGGAAATTCGACCAATATTCTCCGTCTCTCTCTCTCATTTCTCCCACACTTTCTCTCCCATCAGTATTCAAGGATACGCAATCAAAGTACCTGGTTACAAATAGCGACGACTATATCAGCAGCTATAAATTATTTTGATGCGCTACAGGCTATATGTCTGTCTACACCTTACTTTTTCTACTTACGCCTGCTATCGGAAATTACCTACTTGCCGGTCTCTTTGAAATCTTTTTCCCATAGGGCGTAAAATTGTTATACATTCAATTGTTACTCTTTGGACGATTCTAATTTTTATTTATTATTTTTATTTAATATATTTTAGTGATTTTTTACTCTTCTTTCCGTATACCTATAGACTTCGTACCCGAGAGATTCATACCTCGTACGGTAATTTGCTTTTATCTATAGATCATCACCTTTTTCCCTACGCTTAAATATAGCGAGTTTCGAATTCGAGTTCGATAACCCAATTTGAGGTCATTCGAAAAACCGTCCGGATAAAGAACCAGATATTTCAAATACCTCCGACAGTATTCGTAGTTTATGTATAAAAATATTTATAGGACACTTCTAAATTGCCATCACAAATGTATCCAATTTTGTGAGAGAGTTGTACTATTATATATACAAGTATTTTTGTCTAAATTAGAATATCTTGTAGAGTTAAACAAAACTGTACGAAACAAGAACCTTTGAGTAAATTGTAAATCATTTACATGAGAGAAATTTAGTTTCAAACTATACAATTTTATCACAACCATTTTTAGTTATTTACGATTATGGACAGCTAATAATAGTTTTGGTTGACGTACAAATTAAACGTATATACCAATTTCTCAACATACACTCATAAAAAATTTGTGTCATAAAACTGTTGACGCCACTATATTCAATTATTGCAATCAATAAATCATTTATTAAACCTTCAAAAAATATTAAATGAAATACACGAAAATTTAGATATTCTATTAAAAGATAGTCGATCGACTACTGGGATGTAAATATATATACCGACACGACCTCCTCTAGTATAAGTAAGATTGCGCGTTATAAATTTAGAAGTCGAAAGGTTTTATCGTCATGGAAAAAAAAAACTTTGGGAGATTGAAAAGCTGTCACGCAGGGATGAGAAAAATCGAATGAGGAAATCAGTGCAAAACTCGGTGAGGGCTCTCGTGTGTTTCTGAACGGTGTAACATAACCCATCAGTCTAGAAAATAAAAAGAGAGAAGGCGGAAAGGGGAGATGAAGCGCGAATTTTCAGATCGATGATGGAAGGTTGATTTAACGATTTCACGGCTGTCGAATCGAGAACGCGCCCTCATAACGCACTTGGCACGTTTCTCGTTGTTCCGAAATAATGTACACAAGCGTGTACCGGATCCGACTGATATTCGACAGCTCAAAAAATAACAGGACAAAAGCTCTCTGCCGGGACACATCCAAGTGAGACTCGGCATTAAGCGAAAATCGATAAAATCAGCATTCGCTAAAAATTCTTGGAAATATAGATTTTTATACTCCCTTAACCTATCATTCATTTACTTCGCTTATTTATTTCATATAATTCAAATTATTATGAAAAAAATCTCCATTTTTCAAAATTACAATCAAAAGTATATATAGTTTATTATTTATCTGAAATAAATACGTTCAAATGATCAATAACTCGGTTTATCCTAAATTATTAATTCAATTAAAATTATATTGAATATAAATGCGTATTTAATCTGATTAAATAATTGATTAAAATGACTTATAACTACAAACAAAATGAAATATACATGGTCCATCCGATAAATATTTTTTTCCAGTCTACAGGTAAAACGATATAAAATGAAATAAAGCGTAAAAATACTCTCATGAAATCCAATTTATTAGCTCGTGATATTTGAATAAAATAAAAAAATGATTTATCCGGATTTTCATCAACAAAGAGGATTTACCGGGTGAAAATTTGTCTCGGGGTAGAGGATAGGGGTCGATTACAAAACGCTGAAATATTGAGAATGAATGGCACGGGTCCGATGTTTGAAAACGGATTTAAAACAAAACTCGTGTTTGGTTAGATCGATGGGTGATGGAATAAATTGAATAAATTCTTGCTTTTACGTATAAAAATAGAGAGTTCTTGTTTGTATGAAACTAAATATAATGAGGATAAGTTCATAAACAAATACAGTTGACAATTTTTATGAACTATGTATTTCACTCGAAAATTAGTTTGTAACAGTGATGAATGTTTGTTTGTGACTTTTTGCCGAGTTTATTTTTGTTTTTGTGAGTCGGAGTAAACCTGAAAACATTTCAATCAGCAATCAAAAGTAGATTAAGCCGGTGCTTTTACGATTCTTTCACGATTGAACCACCGACAAATGTGTTATTAAAGGTTGATAAAAATAATCGAACACCTGTTGACGTCAAATTACATCCGTCGAACACGAAAACGTCGTGTTTCCCAACATCGAAACTTTTCCAACCTGGCAAAAACAGTTCCAATATAAGTCGTCATTCCTCGTTATATTTCATACAGCGAGAAATCCCCGTCGATCAATCAAAAGCTTTATTAACCCGGAATAAAAGCTCGCAGAAAATTTATTTCGCCCTAATTGCACGTTTCTCGTCAAATTTCTTTTAAACAATACGAAAAAATGACGAGACACAGAGATACCTTGTTATACGACTGCTGTGGAAATATTTTCTTTCTGAGGATTTTTTTTAATTGGCCTAAAATGCCGAACAAACGGAGAGGAAATTGAGAAGATTCTTGATTGTGAGGGTAAAAAAAAACGTAGAAAAGGTTAGGTTGGTAGGGAATGAGAGGAATTGAAGCTCGAGGGAGCGCCGACGTTTTGGTGCAGCGGGAGAAAAGGAAAGGTCCTTGATTCTACGGGAGCCTGGAATCCTGGGGATTAGTATCCATTTCCTCGCCCCAGCGGTGTCGTACGATCCGATTCTCCGTGTGCGCGTATATCCTTATAAAGCAGCTCCGAAGAAGATGTAGGATTTACGGTGAAAAGTATGGAAGAGGAATCAGGATGAACTGTGTACATAGAACATGGAAAATGTACCGAGAAGAAGAAGAAAAAATAAAGGTGAAAAAAAACGCTGAGGGGAAGAGTAAGAAAGAGTGAACGGGAAAATACAGATCGTGAAATGTACTTTTTCCCCAATTTTTTTTTCTCTCTCTGATTCTTGATGCTCCAGCTCGGAGAATTCTCTGCCCTTCAGAAAGTAGGATTCACCAAGTATTATTGGATTATTCCCAGCTCGGATTATTCTTATTGGATGGATGCCGCTTGCACAGTCCTGACGCGTTCCCGCGAGAGCACTTCCGCCACGGACGAAATTTCCTATACGGATAAGAATAAGATACGCGAATCAGAGAATTGAAAGGAAATGATGAATGGATGTTGCGCGGAGTGCTTCTTAAATATTTATTATCGGGAAGAGAATCATTGCTCGACGCTTGCTCATCGTTGAATTTTTACGACGTACAACCCCGTGTTCGCTACGATAAAAATATGAAATCTCACGAATTCATTCGGAATTCATCTTCAATAATCTTTGATGCATTTCATGGGATAACCTTTTTTTTTTATTTTTCAGGAGCGAGCACGAGATCGCACTCACCGGTGAGGAGATTCGCCGGCACCTATCCGGGCCCGTACTTCGAGTCGAACAAGACGGAAAATTATACCGCTCAGCTGGGCACCCACGCGTTCCTGCCTTGCAAAGTCCGCCAGCTCGGGAATAAATCCGTGAGTCAACGTAACAAAAATCTCTTCGATTTTCCATTTCATGAAAAAACGCCCACGCGCTCCATGAAATCTGGAAAGAAAAATCATAAGAAAACAGAAAAGAAAACATTTTTAAAAAAATAGTCTGTCACGAAAAGATTTTTGCTCATTCTGCACCCTCTCTTTTTTATCTGAGAAAATTTGTTGAAACATTTTTTCCCACTGTTATTTTCTTTCCCCGTGAAAATTGCTTCCCGTTCAGCGCACATGCCGCGGCGAGGGACGGCGTGTGCGTTCGTGTGAGCGCAAACGCTCGGGTTCTTGATAATAGTGGTTAGGTTCATGTGGGAGAGCGCGGCAGGGGATACTGCCGGGCATAGGGGTAGTATTCCGACGGTCAAGGGGTCCCTGAGAGAGAAACTCGAGATAAGAGCGCGAGCTTTTAACCCGGCGAACAAAAAAGCGACGGAGAAGAGACAATGAAGAGGGGAGAAGAGAGAGAGAGAGCGAGGAGAGAAAGAAAAAAATGTGAGTAAAAATAAGTTGACGTACACGAGTCGGGACAAAATCGCGAGAGAAAGCTATATATTCGGAGAAAGAAGCAAACAAATTTATGGACAAAATAAAATAGTGAAGAACGAGAGTGGGGCGAGAATGGAAATAAAATTGCTGCGAAATATATGAACACACAATGGCGTCGCAAATAATCGGAAGGGATGACGAACCGATGGAATTCTTGGTCGGAATATTAGCCCCGATGCCCTCGTCATACATAGAGGAACTCTGCGGCTAGTTTGGACGACTGGAAACCATCCGATTACCGTTCTCTATCGCATCGCTGATACGAGAAAATTCGCTGTGTACACGAGCGACCGTACGGATCCGCACACATCCGCGTCTCCTTTCCGGAGGGACCAATAATCCTGGCCAGCCCGTGTCCCACGCTATAATCTAGGATATTCCCCTGAAATCGTTCGACCACTCCTTCGTTCCATATCGAACTGGGTCATCGGTTACAAAATTATTTTCCGAAATTCAATTCTCATGAATGAGTCCCCTTTACGGCTCTTTCTTCTGAGAATTAACCTTAAAAAATTTGTCCACACGAACCGAGATAAAATCGCGAAAGTGTCGGTTCGTAAAAATATATACAAATATATAGCGTAGAAACACGAGTACTATAAAGAATGACTTACACGAATTAATTTTGTCCCGGGTAAAATCAGGATAAAAATAAATTTCGGGTGAGTTTCGTCATCGATAGCTCATTCTACTTTCCGGAATAAATCTAAGGCAATATGATGTAATTTTTCGAAAGTTTCACGTGACAGAAGCAGGGAGAAAGAGGATAGGGATCGGGTGACCCTCATTCTCAGGAAACTGGATCGATTTTCCAGAACGCGGATGCGAGATGTGCGTGGGGCGTTTCAGCGGGGATTTGGAGATGCGAGCTGGCTGAATCTCAAATTTTTGTTTATCATTAGCGAAGAGACGCGACTCCAAATGGCAAAATAAAGTAATGGCAAGCGGGGGAGGGTGAAAAATTGTGATAAACCCCACGCAAGCTTTTTCACTTGGAAAAAAGAAGTCTCGAGAAATTAATTTTCATGAGAAAAGAGAGCGAGAGGAGTCGTTCTTCCTTTGGAGCAGCTCCTACTTTCCTTTGGCCTACAAGAGAACAAAAGAGAAAAACTCGGACGAAAAATGGAACTTTCCTCGTCCCTTTTCGTACGTCTCTCCGAATCGTGGTTAGCAAAGTCGTGAAAACTTTTTACCGCGGAGATCTCAGATCTGTCCCTCGTCCTTACAACCCCCAACTTATCTCCTCTCTTCCCCCTTTTTCTTTCCTGTATTACTCCCGTCTCGAATTTTCCGTTGCTCCAATTTTAAATGCTGACAGCGCTCCCTTAAATTGTGTGACTTCCACTCATTTCATTTGCTCTTTTCTTTTTTATTCGTTTGTCCGGGTTTCTTAATTCATATTTTCTTTTTCTTCGTCTGTCACCGACAATCCTTTGTATACCATCGTCAGTCTTTGTCTGACCCTTAGTATCTTTTTCTACTTTATTTTACGCATATCCGATCAAAAATATCATACTAAAAAAATATAATTAATATTCGAGAAAATAATAATTGTTGCAGAATCTTTTCTTTGCGCTATTGTAAATCTACTTTGGTAATTGGAGCACGAAAGTTCGGCGGACGGGCGGTAAAACTTTAACAACCACAACGCCGGAAGATCGCGTGTGAATTTTGTACGTTGATTTCCGTTCTCTCAGCGAGAGCTTCTCCCATTTCTGCGTGCTCCCTTGAAAAAAAAAACGCCCCGTTGACCCACACGACGTGAAATTTAACACGTTTCCTTTATTTTATTTAACTCGCCCTCGGCGAGATAAATTTATGCTCAAATAATAAAAGCTTTCGCGGATCGCGTGTTTTATTAACCCCCGAGAATAATTATTCTCCTTCCTCTCGCGTCTATTAATTTTCCTCCTTCTCTCCTCGCTATCTCGTGACAAACTACGACTAATTAAGAATCGAGGAATATTTTAATTTACGACGCTGTACATCCAGACTTTTTTTTTCCTCCTCTTCTCATTCCAACGATTTATCGTCGGAGAATTATTTTTTTTCCGCTCATTTTACGTTTCTTATGCGAATAATAAAGTAAATATATTTTTGATGACACAATCGCAAGTGTAATGAGTGATATTATTCGTGTAATAAAACGTTAAAATACACACTCTCGCGCATCAAATTCGTAAACACGAGTGTACGAGAGGCTGACCTTTACGCAATAACGAGAAAATTTAGTGCTCGCCTACAGCAAAGTATCCGGTGGCACGCAAATTATAATAATCACGGTCCTGCAGCCCGTATGCTCGATACGAGCCTCGCCGAACACAGTTACGGCCTCTCTGTGTGCGTTCGAGATATAACGTTCGACGCTATCTCGGTCTATAATTAAATGTGAAAACGGTAGATCCTACAAGCACGTTAACCCTCGAATACAACCCTTCTTCGCCGGTGTAATTAACGTTTCTCATTTTTTTCTTTTTTTTTTCTTCTTCCCTAACTGGTCTTTTATTTTTATTTTTATTAATATAGACCGTGATGAATGTAGATAACATACCGCATGTCGAGTGCAAGTCGTAAGAAAAAATCTCGGTCGAGATGTAGGCGAAAGAAATATTTATCTGATTTATTTTTTATTGTTTTTCTTGCGCAGGTGTCATGGGTCAGGAGAAGGGACTCTCATATCCTGTCAGTTGATAGAGTAATGTTCATCAACGATGACAGATTCGCAGCGATCTTCGTCGACGACTTGGAAACGTGGACGCTCCAAATTAAGTTCGTGCAAGAGAGGGACGAGGGCGATTACGAGTGTCAAATCTCGACCGAGCCAAAAACGAGTCATTTCGTTCATCTCAACGTCATAGGTGAATATTCTTTTTCGATTAGTAGATTACGCAAGAAAATGGATTAGAAATAATGATTTTTTTTTTCAATTAAATTATAGTTTGTATAAATAATGCGCTTCATCCCCTTTATAATCGCAATATCTTCACGGGCACATCTAGTGTGCACTGAGAAAAAAGTTTGGTTGAATCAACTAAACGGGCAGACACGTAGGGCGAACGAAATATCTATGCCTTTTTTTTATAAAAAATCAATATTTCTTCTCAGTACAACATTATCAAAAAATTGATTTTTGTTTTTACATTTTTCAATGGTCTATATAATTTTTATACTTTAAAAAATATACAACATACTAAAATCTCAAGTGCAAATCACTATTGAACAACCTATGATATTTTACAGTGCGTTTCATCGCACTTTTCTCAAGATGACATTTTTTGAATTGGCCGCAGTTCTAAGTCAAATACTCGGGATATTTTTGGGGTATTCAATTGTTTCTTCATATAATGACACTTTAGTTTTTTGATTAAATAAAAAAATGCAAAAAATAACTATCAGATTTTTAAAGCAATTAAATAACTTCTAGTTTAATAACGGATTATTTGTTATTTTTATTCGAGGCACTGTGAAGGCTATGAGCCTCTGAAAAATTAATATTTTCATACAAAAAAAACTGCGTAAGCATATAATTTACAAATAAGTATATCATGCAAATTTCAAAGCATTCAATAAAATATTTTGCCGAAAATGATCTATTTTGGGCGCAGTGAAAGAGACATTGCATAAAGTGGCAATTGTGGTAGAATAATCCTAATGGATGCAATTAATGTCAGGATATATGATAATATTGATAAATATTGAAATAATTGGATGTGTTTTGGTGAACAGTGCCAAAGGTCGAAATAACGGGGGATCGAGACAGATTCGTCCGAACCGGAAGCACGGTGTCGCTGAGATGCGTGATAAACCAGTCACTGGAGGCGCCATCGTACGTATTTTGGTACCACAAAGGGGATCGGGTGCTGAGCGACCAGTACGGAAAGCTCGACATCCATCCGCCGGCGAGAATCGACAATGGCTTCGACAGCAGCCTCGTTATTCACAACGCGAGACAGGAGGATTCGGGAAATTACACTTGCAACCCGAGCAATCTTCACAACGCGACCGTCACGCTCCACGTTCTCAACGGTCAGGAAAATTATCGATTTTTCTCCTTGTCCGAAATATACATAACGTTTTATTTCATAAAAAAAAAATTTGATAATTGATTTAACGCAGGAGAGCATCCGGCGGCGATTCAGAGAGGAATAAGCGCAGCGCCCGGAGGCTGCCGAGCGCTCTGGTGGCTCGCCGGCTCGGTCAGTTTGTCGTCGAATCACGGAAGGCGCCTCTTCGTTCTCGTCGTTTTAATATCAGTGTTGTTGTTCACTTATCAGAGATCGTGGGGTCTCGCTAACGATTTGCCGATCGTTCGATAATCGTCGTTCGATAAATCTCATCCCCGAGACTCTCGGGCGTTTATTGAACTCGTGGAAATGAGAGAGAGAGAGAGAGAGAGAGAGAGAGAGAGTGTCACGGAAATCCGAGCGAAACGAAAAATGACGAGACGCCGATGTCGCGCGCCCGTCGCCAACGAGCTAATCAATTTTTCAAGCAAATAAATCTATCGCCAAGTCGTCCAACTCCCGGGGACTCGGAAAAATTGCTAACCAACGACTCTTTTTTCAAGCCCGATCGCCATTGCGCTGGGAGTTTTTCGACTCCGCGATTGATACGGATTTCACTTGTATCGGATCTCTGTCTCGCGATCTCTGTCCAACGAGTCCGCGGAACGATGACGAACGAGACGTCCACTTGTCTTTGAATAAGAGAGAAAGAGCGGGTGTGTGTGTGCGATAGAGTATGCGTGATTGAAATGAAAAAGTGTGAAAAACGAACAAAAACATTGCTTCTCCCATTTCCCAGTGAAATTCATTTAAAAAACTTGAATCATTTGAAAAATGATTTATTTTTTGTTTTTTTTTTCATATAATATTATTCGCATTCATCATATTTCCGTCCCCGATTATACACTCCCGACATTATTTCAGACGAACATGATTAAAAGACAAATCTTTCGAGGATTACTCTTTACGATAATTTTGACAATTTTTTCCTCCGAATTTTCTAAAAGAAAAAAAGAATTCCAGCTGGTTCCAGACAATACTCGTAAAACCCGGCCGTAAACTTTCATCGCGGCCACGAGTACACGAATATTAAACGAGAAAAGAGCCACCGAGCGGTACACGACGGAGTTGGAAATAATGAGACAGTACGATCCGGCCGTTAGAAGTTAGGACATTAGATATTTTTTATTAACTCGAGATGGATTGTAAAAAGTGAAGAGAAAAGAAATTGAATAGAAAATAAGAGTGAGCTTTTACCTCGAGATTCGCATAAAAATCATTGAAAATAATCGGGAGGAAGGATCGTGGAGATTCATGTACGAGGCCGGAAATTCAATGGAATATTCGAGAGATGAAGAAGTAACGACGGCAAGAGAGGGAAAATGAAAGAAAGCTAGAGAAAAAGAAAAAGACGGGCTTTCGCGGAGGCGAATTCGCTGGTCGGTTGTTTGCGTGCGATACGAAGAAACGTGAACGAACCGTGGCATTGATTTTGCTATTAGGCGGGCCGAGCTTCCGGTTGAGCCCTCCGGGGCATTTCAATTCACATTTTTCAGACGGTCGTTCTCTCTCTCTCTCCTACCTTCGAGGGCTCTTAAGAGAGAAAGGTAGAGAACGAGTCCGAGACTTCTCCCTGTGTTTTCGAGCCTAATTTTCTTCCCTTCCACGGAGATTTCGCTCGGAAAAGGCTAGTGCCGCATTACGGAGATAAGGGGCGCAAGAATTGCCTCAAATTTCATTACTCTCCTATCCTCAATTACGACAAAATTATATCTCCTACTACGGTAATGAAAATTTGAATTTTTACAGCGATATCGGAAGCAAAAGAATAGAAGAGTCTTCATTTTCATATCAATTTTTATTCCATCTTCCAACTCGTTTTTTATCGAATATTTCGTAACGATATTTTTTTAAACTACCGAGGAGTTTTTTTAAGAACGGCGAGAGAGTCGCGACTCGCTAATTTCTGGGCACAAATATTCATTGCTATACTTTTTCCTCAAAATTTTCTTCGTAACGAATGATTCTTCCCTGTACGATCGATCAACTCGAATTAGAGGGAATACTTATTTGGGAAACGAGTTAAAGCTGCAAACTGCCGTTCCAGGGGTGGGAAAAGGAGGAAGAGAGGGCGGTAAAGGGGTGAGAACGAGACAAGAACAAAAGTAGTTACGATTCCGAGGGATGAACTTGAGACGGAAATTCCATCAGAGCGAAATGCTCGATTTCCGGGCGGTGTTTGTGCGGGCGTTGAGCTGTCTCCGTCGAATCCAATCGGGGGCTCCGAAACCGAATCGAACTTTTTCCGGTGTCCGATTGAGCGGGACCGCCATAAAGGATATTCCCCGAAGAAAAAAAAAATAATCGCGGATGAGTATCTCGTTAAACGGGGAGGAAAAAGTGGAGAGAGAAGAGAGCTCGGACGTTGGAGCGTCCACCTCGATAGAATTGAAACTTGTTCGATCAGGATAAACAATTACGTAGCGAAGAGAAAAAAAAGGGAAAAAAAGAAAAAAAATTCAATCTTAAAGATCGAGATAAAAGTGTACGCAGTCGACTTCCGCGACGACGTGCTCCTCGTCCCGACTGGATAGAAAATATACAGTCTCGTCCCGAACGTCAAAAACTAAGAGCGGAAAAATCGAAACGCGAGCAACGAAACCGACGACGAAATAATCCAATCTCGAGACGACGAGCGACAGCGGTCGAAAACAATACTAAGAATTGACTGCGTACATTTTCACGAAAAAAAAACGAAAAAATATATATATAATATAAAAATAAACGCAATTTAACAGATACGCGATCGAGAATGTGTTCGAGAATAATAAGAAATAAAAATATTTATAATTGCGCACAGAGGAAATTAAAAAGCGCGGACACACGACTGAGTAGCAAAATACAAAATATATGTATACACAAAATGCGCGCATTTTGTGCGCGCATTGTATGTATATATCGCTTATTGTCGCAACAAAAGAAAAAAAAATTGAAGAAGCGATTATTAGCTAATTGTAATTTATTGTTGATTCTTTCGCGGGCGTCCGATTCGCTTTACGGCACAATTCGTCGACTATATTCCAAAATATATACGGTATCGGAACGAATTTGAAAACCTTTTGGTGCAGGACGAGAAAATATATTAAAAAGTGTATATATCTGCAGCATGAAATAAAACGATGCCATAAGCGCGTATATACGACACAAGCTGTGCACTCGAGAAGGGAACGATACGAATTCGTATATACGAAAGAATATAGGAACGTGCTCGTTTCGCATTCGCATTCGGCGCGAGAGAAATTTTTCGCCTCGACGTTGATTTTATTTAAAAACTGTTTTTCCTCCTTCATATTTTTCGAATTGAACAAGTTTCAGCTCTGCGAATAAAGAAATATATGGAGACCGCGTCAAAGATCGGGGGTTTTTCTCTTATCGTTCTTAGAATTTTGGTTGTCACTGGGAAAAAAATCGTCACGAATAACGATCCGAAGATGAAAAATAAATTTAAAAAACATACATATGAGAAAGAGTCAAGATGATTACACCAGAAGTGGAAAGTTCCAACGAGGAATAAACACGAACACACGAAACACACACTATACGAAACGATATTAGAATTACCTACGATTCATGTGATTGTCTGTAAATAAATAGTATATAAAATGACATAATGTTAATTACCATATGCCGTACGTGTTTAAATTAACGAAATAAGTTAAATGAAGGAAATACGCAGCGAGAGAATAAAAACATCAGTTACTGTGTAATTTAAGTGCGGAAATCGAACAATGAACGATCCAAAAGTAAAAAAAAAAACAATGTTGACGATGCGAGCGGTGAATAAAAATTTAACGATGCATTATGCCGCACAATTGGGTAAAAATTGTCTGGCCGCCTGTGCTAACCGGTTCGTGTCGCGTTTGCGCAAATTTCATAGCCATTTTTATCATACGTATAATAATTTCGATGTATCCAGAATAAAATAAAACCCACTTTTCTTACTGTAACATATTTTAAGATACAAAAACCTCTTTGATTATTCAAGGGAAAAAAGTTGCATTTCGTTTTTTTTTCTATATTGCGATTAAAAACTGAAAAAACTCGTCACAGCTCAATGTGAAAAAGCGACGAGAGAAAAAAAAGGCGCAAGCGAAACGAGGGCAAAAAAAATCGAAGGTTTGAGGGAAAAAGTGAAAAAAGCGACGAGGCGTCGTTCAAGGGAAAACGATCGTGGGTAGCACGGGCAGGCCACACGCGATAGACGTAAGCACTAATTAACGCCGTAGCGTAAGTGAAAACTAAGGATTTAATGGGGGAAAAAAGAAGAAAAAAAAGAAGAAGGAGAAGGAGAAACATCACACGATGATTCAAGTGAATATTGTCCGATAAATATTAACCAACGAGATAAAAGAAATAACACAAATCGAAGGAACGAGAGCGAGAGAGAGAATGAGAGAGTAGCGAGAAAATGAGACGAATGAGAAGGAAAAAAAATTGATTAAAAAATGGAGTTCGTTAGGCTGACGCTTCGAAAGCGTTGGTCGAATGACAAAATATCGTTTCGAGAAAGAAAGGGGCGACAGGCACTTTGCTCCTTTATATTCATATTATTTTTTAGGCAACTTTCTTGTCCCGCTCGAAACTCTATGGATATTTCAATGATTCGGCAAAGATCGACCATTTTTGTGAAAACATCGTGGAAAATGAATGTGTGGAAGAAAATAAAGAATAATGGTAAGATTGAAATTTTTGCGCGGGGGACGAAAGTCGACGAAAGTCCTCGTTGCTCCTTTGACCGAAACGGGAGAGAAGAAGAAAATAAACGGAGGAAAAATGTGGAAGAGAGAAAGAAAAAAATTCGTCTAGAGATAATTCCTAGCGAGCATTGAATTTTTGTACCAATATCTATTGTAGTGTGTAATTAAGTGTCGCGCTTACGTTCGTCATTTTTCATTGAAAGTGCACTATCCCGTACGCGCACTCTGATACTCATCTTTTTATTGCGATCTTATTAAAACTTATTATTATTATTATTATTATTATTACTGTTATTTATCCTCGTTAAATTGTTTTTACTGAAAAGAGAAGAAGAAAGCAAAGTCTCATCCTGAGTGTCCTGGCACGACGAAAAGTTTGAGAGATAAAAATGTGAAAAGGTAAATGTGAGAAAAATATTCATATCGTGCAAGATCCTCGGGACTTTTTGGCGAATAAATATGGTGTATGAATAAATGCTCGTGTCAAATCGCGATATTAATTCTAATTTACACAATGAGACGTAAAAAACGAAAAAAAATGAATCGCAATGCCGAATTTTCGTGTCACCGAAAATGAGAATCTAACGTAAAATACAAAAAAAAAGAAACCCAGGAGAAATTAAAATGAGAAAAGAAAATAATTAACGAGCGTGCGCGAGGCACGCTCGCGTCGTCCATGGATAATAATCGTTAAATTAAAATAGCGATTGGTCTAATTAATCGTTATTCCGAGACTCGTCCACTGATTCGAACGTTCGACGATAATTTTTTTGTTATTCTTTTCATCGCGCTTCACCCTTAAAAATACAATTATCAATATTTGATTATTACATTACTATCGTTATTATTACTGACAATTCGAAAAACAATTTTTTTTTCGATAGAAAAGTGTAAAAATATTTATTTTCGGAACGAGATTTATTATTATGAAAAAAATATTGATCTCTGTGTATAGGATACGGCGGTACGATTCGTGTAAAAAGCATTGTCGAGCGAGCGAATAAGGGGACATCGCGACAGACTAAAAAAAAAATCTTGCCTTGTCTCGCGGATTCTTCATTATTGAAAAATAAAATAATAAAAAAAAAATAAACGAGAATCGAGCCGATCTTGGGAGAGGATAAAAAATGGAGTTGGATAAAATAGCACAATCGAATCCGCGAGATGATGCCTAGATAAAGACGTGAGAAAAGAAAACGATAATAGAGAGTGAAAATACGCGAATGAGTGGTGAAAAAATGTGAACGAGTTTAACGAGAATTTGACTTATACATATTATCGAAGCGAGTGCGATCTGATGGAGAGCGAAATAAAGAATAAGTGTGTAATCTCTGTGAAAGCGTGGCAATTGTGAGAAAGTGGAAAAAATTTAAATAATACAGGAATACGTGTTTAATTCGCAACTTTATGACACTTCGTTGCATTTGCATCATCCTCTGTTATCCGGAAAGAGAGATTAAAAAAAAAAAGAAAACAGAGCCGAAAGAGCGAAAACGATGAGAGAGTGAATTTTATTTTTCCTCGACGTGACTTCCGGATGTTCAGGATCGCAACTGTTTGCGATTGTTCGCGAGACTTTTTTCGGCTTTTTCACAAAAAAAGATGCTCGAGTTCGGAGCCGGAAGTTTCGTCGACATGTCGTGAGAATGTGAAGTTTTCGTGCTCTTCGCAGGAAAGAGAGAATAAATGGGAAAAAAAACGAATACGAGGAGGAAACTGAAAAAGTAACAACGGATGTCGATGCGTTTCGTTGTAACCTATTGTGGCAAGCGGTGAACGAGAGCGGAGAGAAAAAAAACCAGAAACCCCGCTCTATGTGTGTAAGAACCATAAAGCTTAATGAAGAACATTATACTATGAAACTTACGGGATACTAAATAAAAGTAAGCCAAACCGTTGAGAAATTACGTCAACGATCCCAAAATCTTATTATATTTCAAATTATTTTATTATTATTACTCATCAATTGTTATTTACTATACTTATTTTATTTTACGTTGTGCGACAAAAAATAAGGTAATTACTTTCATTAGAAAATATAAGGAAGAGAATTGTATTTAAAAAATGCATGTTTAATTTCACTGTGGTGAAAATTCGGACATTTTTATCATTTATCTGATCGTTTTTGTACTCAAAACTTATTACTTTTTATTTTATCAAACATCTACAAAATTTCCAAACTTTTGAAGTTGCCACAGCAAGAAAAAACACGACGCTTTTTCGAATAAAATTCTCTTCGGGTAATGACGTCTGGCTCTTTGTTTAAATCTCGTTCTTTGGAATTTTTTATGAAGTTTTTTTGTTTTGTTTCACGTGGCTTTTTTGTTCATGTCTCGAGTTTTCATGCAATTTTCGATGGTCTTTCGGAAGGACGTGAGATAACAGGCGCCTACGAGTCTCAGAGGGCCCATCAGAAGAGCCTGAAGGGCGAGCTCCCACATTGAGGTCAGAGGAGACATTCCGGAGCATAAAGTGGTAAGAATGAAACCTTCGAAGCCAACTGTCGAGAAGAATTTGTCATTCTGAAAATAAAAACCATTTTGCAATAAATGCGAATATGTATATCAACGAAAAATTCTTTTAAGCCTCGAGCAATATTTTCTTTTCCCTTACCAATGCATCCTGGACCAAAGCGTTGGCAACCACCCCAGGCTGGACAAGTTCACTGCAGGACGAGATTAATTTCGTTTCCAGGGGCTTCGTCAGCTCCTCGACTGCAAAACCGGGCGTGTCCGTGTCCGGGGGTAGGCTAAGCGTTACCGAAACGTTATGAGGTCGCAATTCCATCGCTAGACTCTCCGCGAGACCGCGAAGAGCGAATTTCGTGGAACAGTAAGCGGAGTATCCGAAAATGCCTATTTTAATATTAAAAAAGAGATGCATTAGTTATTGTCTATGTACAAATAATAAAATCGTTTAAAAATCGTTCTTTTGATTTGGAAGTTTTTAGGAAATAATCATTTTTCTGTACTTTATTGTATTCAAAATCGAAAATGATGGAAAATTTTTAAAAATTTTACATAATATTGAGGAACATCTCTAAAAGGTTGTGTAAAATTTTCACGAGGATTAGGAAGCTCCTCCTTAAGATATTAATTATTAAAAATGGTTATTTTTTGTTCCTTCCCATAAGGGCACGTGTTTGAAGGGCAGTACGTTAGCTCTACTCCTCACTTTTCTACTCATTACCTTATTTTTTCATATTTCCTCTTGAATAATGTAGCTGCTATAAAAAAATTGACTATTTTGGAATAAGTTTACACAAAAAAAACTCCTCTGCAGTTTTAAAAAGCTAAATTTAGCTTAAAATATGATCTTGAGTAGAGAAGTGAAGAGTAGAACTACGTACTACCCATTAAAGAAGCTTCATCTAATTTTTCAATAAAATTACATAATTTTTTTGTGCAATCACACAAAGAGTAGACTTGTTATTGGATGACCTGGAATTTCAAATATATATTTTTCTTCAGTTGATTTGCAGCAACTTAATAAATTTTTACTCCCAAACGACTTCATACGGAAGAAAAACGTAGTCAAACTTTTGATTTTTTGCTCTACGGATTCAACACCCTTAAAAATCGCAATCGCTTCGCGCCCTTGCCACTATAATCTACTAGTTTAATACATAAAAATAGACAAACGAATGAACAAAGAGTACCTAAGAGAGCTCCCATCGACGAGGTGATAACGATCACTCCGTCCTTCAAATTTTTCATTTTCGGGACAACAGCTTTGACGCAATTGTAAGTCCCGACGAAATTCAAATCAATCATGCGTTTCAGATCCTCCGGACGGGTGTCCTCGATTTTTCCGCAGATCGCGGTCCCGGCGCAATTAACGAGCATGTAGATCGGACCCATCGTATTTTCGATCTCATTGAAAGCTTTCTCAATGACGTTCTCGTGGTTGTCGCTAACGTCCAGCGAGAGGTATTCCACTTTTTGCGAG
This sequence comes from Cremastinae sp. A BG-2022a, assembly GCA_030522545.1. Classification (NCBI taxonomy): domain Eukaryota; kingdom Metazoa; phylum Arthropoda; class Insecta; order Hymenoptera; family Ichneumonidae; species Cremastinae sp. A BG-2022a. The sequence goes on from JAPYYW010000609.1 coordinate 43,165, forward strand.
TCCTTGTCGACGCAGGCATCGAGAATCTCGCTCCTCGCCGCGTTCAGCTTTTTCCGGTCACGCGCAACGATCGTCACGTGCGCGCCCATACGAGCAACTGTCAACGCTACAGATTTTCCTATTCCGCTCGAGCCACCAGTTATCTTGCAACGAAACAAATTCAATATAAGAACAAAAGTTTTTAATTCTGTAATAAAAAACCAAATTTTATTTAATTAAAACTTATTTTATCTAATTAATAAATTTATTTATTTACTTATTCAATTCATTAATAATCTAATTTATTAAATTATTAATAATATTAATTAATAATTTAATTTATTTTATTTAATATTTAATTTAAAATGGAGTGCTGGTATAATTAAGTTGAACATCAAAGCAAACTTTCTTCTACTTTTACATCATTTTTTATCATAAATTAAAACGCAAGTTTGCAAAAACAATCAGAAGTACATTTTAATTTTATCATTGTCTTTAAATTAAAAAGAAAAATGTATAAAAATTCTTTAAATTAAAGAGAAAAGGGTAAAATGTAAGATTAAATTTTCAATCGCAAATGAATTTTGCTTACCAGAACGTGTTTATTTTTAATATTCCTTTTTGGCTTAGCAGGCCAGAGGAAACACTTCGCTATCAACCCGGAGACCAGCACCACGAAACTTATCATAAATATTCCCAGCCAGACTCCCATCTTTGGGTATGAAGGACTCCTGCACAATCGAAAAATGGATTCAAATTTTATCGACTATTAACTTTGTAGCTCGCTATATTCTATTAAGGTTTGAGGGTAACGTAGAAATCCACGAATCGTGCTGACTGGAATTTTCTTATCATAAATTCAAGCTCCAGCCAACTTCCATTTTGTTTACAATTCAATGTAGTTTCACGAAATTTTCTCAATTTCGACACAAGATTGAATATCAATTTATTTTAATATTTAACACAGTAAAAACAAAAAAAAACCAGAATAAAAATATTGACGTGTTAATTCGTGATGAATTTTTAAAACCACATTAAAAAATATTCTAAAAATATAGAAACCGAAATTCCCAAGTCACGATTTCTCCAGTGTCCAATATATACACGAATGTTTCAAAATAATAATAACATATCACCGAATTTTTACCAACGCATTTTACCTTTATGTCGCACTTGAAAATAAATTATACTTTCTATCCGAAATAAATTAACTTTAACGATAAATAAAAATCACAAAAATTTATAGGATTTTAATTTTTTTTTGTTATAAAATTCTTTTTGGTTCCTGTTGCTAACGTACTATATAATACTGTAAGGTGACAAGTGTGTGGACTCAATGGCGATATGGCGATGGCGAAGCCGGGCGAAACGTCAAGCCGAAAACTAGTGTCTCCTTACAGTAGACTTGGAAACTAGTCGACCAGTCTCGGTTGATAAGAAATTTCGATCTCATTATCAGATAACTCAAACATTTTTCAAATAACTCCAAAAAAATACATGACTCAAAATATCGAATATTCTTTACGCGAATAAAATATTCCTAAGTCGCAAAATTTTAATAATAAAATAAAATTTGATCGGTCAATCCGGAGAGTGGCGCCTCTTCTGAATATTTTCAGAGTTTCTACGAGAGCTCGGTCAGTATAAAAAGATATTCGACGGAAATAAAGATTTCTTCTTCATCCCGATGAAACGCTTTTCGAGTAAATACGAAAATTATGATTTTTCATTCTTAAAAGTAAATATTTATAAACAGTTGATAAAAAATTAAAGAATCCGATTTTTGGAGAAATTTCGTTCCCGCACCGTCAATATAAATCGATTGATATTTTTAAAAGCATGAAACATAGAGGACGAAAGAGCAGCGCCGACAGTTCTCGTGGCGAACATTTCTCGTTTTTCACGATCCGCAAGGAGTGAAAAGTCGTCGGACGTAAGCTCTCCGCTGTTTGAGCGAAGTTACATTGTCCGCGAGGGCAAAGTATCGATTACCCTTGCGGCTTACGGACAAATATATCTCGCATGTATAAATAATTCAAAAGTGATCCATCCTCCTTCACGAATCTCGGTAAAATTCGCGCCGAAACGTCACCATTAATTTTGCGACCTCATACATTTATTCCCATTCCTTATTTCGAGCAGAAGATTCCTTTTATTTTTACATTTTCTTAAAACAAAAACAAAAGAAAAAGAAAAACATCTCTGGAGTAAAAAATTTGATTTTTCGTTCAAAATGTATTAAAAAAATATTATTTTAAAGTCTGGGGAGAGAAGAAATAATTTGTGAATCGATTTTAATGGATACGGGGACGAGTGTCCGAGCTTGTGAGCTTGTTATCCGAGTAACAATAAAAATGGAACCGAGCGCGAAATGGGGTGCGAATTCGAAACGGCAGGGGGTGCATTAACCTCCAACGGTGGCGCTGCCACTCCGCGGCCACCCCCACTCGCGGTTCTCCATTAAATCATCGAGCTTACGCTCGCTGGGAGCCCGCGTGACCAAACCTGCCGGCGCGTTACCCTTCGAGCAAAAGGTCACGTCCCGCCCTGTCGATCATTCACCCCCGATCCTCCGGGACTCCGGATGTCCTTAAAGCTGAGAATCCAAGCGTCATACAGAATTCTTCAAGGATAACAGGAGTTTCATTTTTTTTCCCATCAAACGTCGATAGAAATATTTTTTTAAATATCCTACAACAATAAACGTTTTGTGACGCTTTTACGTTTCCATCACGTGTACTTTTTTTGCTCTAATACAAAAAAATAGGTGAGAAAGATCACGAGGTTCTTTGACGCCATTTTTAAAAAAATTTTCGTAAATTTTCGAATCTTTATTGTTTGTTTGTTTGAAGAAGTTCACGCGTTTGTTCACCCGCGCGCATTCGTTTTGCGTGTAAAGTTGAGGCAAAAATCATCAAATGAAATTAAAAAATGTTTAAAATTTAAGAAAGATTTGTCGTGCAGATGTCGAGATATTCATTATTGTGTAAAATAGTTTAACACAGAGTCTTATGAGAAGTCACAAAAAAATGGGATTTTCAAAGAAAAATATCTCGATTTCTAGACGATAAATTTTATTGAAATTCAACCACTAGTTGGGTGTCATATTAAACCCAGTGTACGCTAAATTTTAATAAATAAAGTTGAAAAATAATTTTTACATGGTAAACGCGTAAAAATCCTCAAGGTGAGATAAATTTGAAATAATTACATGTTTTGTAAAAAACGAAAACAAATTCAATGAATAAAGGATTGAGTTATTCTACCGTTTAGTTTCTGAGATATTTGAAGTCAGACTTTAGCGATTTCCCCATCTAAACACGTGTTAAGGTGGTTCGATACCAAAAATCGTTTAATTGAAAAATTTTTGAAAAATTTGTATATTTTGTAGAAAAAGAAGACAAATCGAATGAAAAACGAATTGAGTAATTCTACCGTTTAGTTTCTAAGATATTTGAAGTTTGAACTTTGTAATGTTTTATATTTTATAGATAGGAGTAGAATAATATATACATGGTGTGAAATATAATTATTTTATTTTGTAAGGATGACTATGCTCTCTGGACG
>JAPYYW010000610.1:0-46552 GCA_030522545.1 Cremastinae sp. A BG-2022a
AATCACGTCAATCCATCAATTTTTTAAAAAGTTATGACGCCTTGAAGATTTTTGAAAAAATGGAAAGGGGTATACCTTCAAAAATTGGCAAAATTTTTCAAATTTTTTTTTATCGATTTTAAGACCTTATTCGATCGGAAATTTCCCGTAGATAACGAAAATGCTACTTATTCAGTGCAAAATTTAAGAATTCATATTGAAAAATTGAAAAAACTGATCCAAAAGTCAGATTTTTGGCGCATTCAATATGAATTCTTGCATTTCGCCTTGAATAAGTAGCATTTTCGTCATCTGCAGGAAATTTCCGATCGAATAGGCTCATGAAATCGAAAAAAAAATGTTGTTTTTAATTTTGTGAATTCTGGCTGGGGTCATACGGGGTCTCGTAGACCCATGAAAATTTCAATTAGCAATATCTTTTCTTTTTCTTGACGAAATGAACTTTATAAAGTGTAATTTTTAAAGATTTTCGCAAAACGAAGCGAATGGCGCAAGAATCACGTTATTACATCAATTTTTAAAAAAGTTATGACAGGTTGAAGATTTTCGAAAAAATGGAAAGTGGTATACCTTAAAAAATTTGCAAAAATTTTCGAATTTTTTTAAATCGATTTTAAGACCTTATTCGATTGGAAATTTCCTGTAGATAACGAAAATGCTACCTATTTAGGGCGAAAATCAAGAATTTATATAGGAAAATCGAAAAAACTGACCGAAAAATCAGTTTTTCGACTTTCTCAATACGAATTCGTCGTGGATTTCCTTTTTCTCTTGACAAAATCAACTCTATTAAGGGTGATTTTAAAAGATTTTTGCAAAATGAAGATAATGGCGCTATTTGTAAAATATACAGAAGAACGTTTTACGTAAAAAGCTTTGTGTATTAAATAGGACAATGGTGTGAGGTACCTGGGGCTTTTTGACCTCCTCGGTGACGACGGTAGCGGATGTCCAGCCGTCGTAAGCCCACAGGCCGCTGTAAAAAGCGAGCGCAACGTTGCCTACGGAGTTGGTAGTATTTCCGAACGGATCCTGGAGGAGTTCCGTATTTCCGGAAGCGAGCCAGTAAATACCGCCGACGATGACGAGGGCGCAGGCGCCGACCTTGCAGACGACGAAGACGTTCTGGACCTTGACGTAGAGCTTGACGCTCGTGAGGTTGATGTACGTTATGAGTCCCAGGGCGAGAAGGCCGATGAGCTTTCTCAGGAGGAACATCGATTCCGGACTAAGATGCCGGATTAAGCCGGTGAACGGCTGAATACTGTATTCGGCGAACGTCAGGATAACCACCGCGACTTCCGCCGGGCGCAGCACCATTACGTACACCCAGGAACACGTGAACGCCGGCAGCTGGCCGGCCCATTTGTGCAACGGGCCGAAAGCTTCGACGAAGTACGCGTACTCCGCTCCCGACTTCGGCACGACCGTGCTCAGCTCCGCGAACGCCAGAGCTCCGCACAGCGAGAGAACTCCGCAGATCGCCCACACGATCAGACAGAGACCCAGCGATCCTGTCCGACTCAGAGCGCTCGTCGGTGAGACGAATATTCCCGAGCCTGTCACATTACTTCAATCAATTTTTTTTTTCAAGAGCACACGAAACCAACTTACTTAAAGTATTTCAAATTTGACTCAATATTTTATTTCATACGCTCAAGAACAGAATATAAAAGATTTATCGAATTCTTATATTTCAAAAAATATCGCTCCTACAAAGTAGCTTAATTCTATCTATCTATCTTTCTCTCACGACTCGCGATTTTCTCTCTCTCTATTGACAATTAAGCACTTCGCGCCTCCCCCGCTCACTATCCACGAAAAATTTGATTTATCGTTCGAGTCTTCGTTCGTGAGAATTATCTGAGAGAAAAGGTCATTCTCACTGGGAATGCAACAATACCGGGATATAAATTGATGATAAAAAATGCGAGAGAATAATAGAAAGGGGGGAGGGTGAAATAATAAGCAGTCTCATTCATAAAGTCCCGATATTGAGCAATTAATCAATTTCGTTTAATCTTTGAATTATCGGGGATGCTTTGGCAGGATAATGGCTCGCCTTGCAATTGCCGAAGATTACCATCAGCGGCTTTGTCAATCCAATTTCTCATCCGGAAAGAGAAATAAATATTTTAAGAAGGAATTAATCGAGTTGACACACATGGAAGCATCATTAAGTAATTCCACCGAATACCACGAGAAATAAAAGATTCCTGTGTGTCAAGATTATTCCGACACAGAAAACGATTAACAAATTTCTATTTTCTTTTTGCGACCATAAAAACAATTAATTATTTTCACCGATAAAACACATACCTTGACACTGAAACACAGTTTTTAAACATACCAATATAATTCAATTTAAAAAAAAATAATTTTAAATATAATAACGATAAAAGTGCGATAGCAAAAATCCGAGTGATTGATATATCTTTTTTATCGTTTGTCGCCGATAATGCTGGATCCGTGCGATGCATAATCGTGGGAAAATATTTGACTTTGAATTGATTGATCTATATAGGTATAATAATATACGTCGGTTGGAAGAGCTTGAAACTCCTCCCTCCCCTTTTTTTTCTTTCTCGTATTCTATCTTGTCCAAAATTACGTCATTCTAATGGCAGCACTTTGCGTCTCATGCTTTTTTATGCATCGTGAAATATTATTCGTATCGTAAAATAATTCCGTGCATTATACCTATCATAACTGCGAGAATAATGCTAACGGCGCTGAAAAGGCCGAGTTCTCGTTTCAACTCGACCTTCTCGCTGCTTCCGGTTCGCGCCATCTTCCGACTTCCGCCCCTGTATTTTCTTTAGCACCAAGTGCGCTCGTTCCTCTTCCCGTTTCACTGTAATTAATTTAACGCAAATAAGCCGTTAGAATAAGTAGGTTGAGCATCGAGAAGGCTTGCGTCTCGGAGAGAATAACACACACGTTTTTCTTCGTTCTCAAATCGACTCTCGCGAGTCGAAAAGTCCCGGCGAAATACTTCACGAGGTAGTCATCATCGTTGCGGAACCGGAAGCGCGAAGTTTCCTCGACGTCACGTGGGCGATGGAAAAAGAAAATGCCGTCCCCGCGTTTATCGCGAGCGCGAGCGAAGAAAATCGCGCTGACAAACGTGCCTGCTGACCTTATCGCCACTGGGCCTGGCATAAGACTGATTGAGTTTGAGTTTGTATCACTCGAAGCACACGGGCTACTGGAATTTGTGACCATTGCTTTATTATACTTATTCTCCACTCCGCTGTCTTATCCGACAGTCCCGTCGTGTTAAGACTTATTTGCGCTTATTTTCCCATTTTTTACTTCTCTATAGCACAATAACTTGCTACACAATTTTAATAATAAAATATGCTAAAAACGGGCGTGAATTATCGAACATTCGTAAAAGATAAATTCATTTGTTTTTTGTGGGATTTATCGCATTATTTTATATCTGACATCGAAGCGGTACATAATCTCCCGTTGGCTCTCTCTCTGTTTGTTTTTTAACAAGAGCAGATAATGAATGTTATTCGGTCCGTGATGATTTTTTAATTTTTCGCATCTTTTTTTTCCTCCTCATCGTGTTTTCACTCACGATTATATTCGCTTCGTGTGCAAAATTGCTCGATGTACATGCAGAATGCTTGATACGCGCGAATAAAAACTTTTTCTTTTTTTTTTTACATAAACCAGTTTAACGCCTGTCGACGTTTTGCAGTCGTTAAATTGTTCCGCGCTTGTATTTGGTGTGGTCAAGAGCTAAAAGAGAGGTAAAAATTTCGTGATAAAGTCATATTGTGATAAAGTCGCATACTTGTCGAGATAAAAAAGTCTTTTGTGACATTCTTTGAACGAGCTCTTCAAAATTACTCTAAATTTGAAGCGGCCGAATAAATTCCATCCGACAAATGAGAAAATTTAATTCTAACTTTATAATTTGAAAGGGGAAAAAAATGAGATATGTGACCTTGAACGCGAAATTTTGCAAACTAGGACACATCGAGTGAAATCAGTATCTGCACTTTCACTGGAATTTTATCAGAATTTTAAAAACATCGATAAATTGCTAATAATATATACACGCCATATACTGATTTTTAATTATTTAGTCATGTTTTTTTTTCGATATTTTGAATGACGCATTTCTCTTAATTGTTTTACTTTCAGGAAACGTTTTATTGATTAAAATGCTTGTCGATTATGAATATAGGACTCTTTTTTTTTTTACCAACACCTGTTCCTGCGTACGATACAAGCAGCGAGCACATGGCCATTCCTGTTTAAAGAACAAGGACTATATATATGTTTCAATGCATATCGCGCCGTGATTCACGAGAACCATTTATTTAATTCTAATTTATATACCACCTCTTAAATTCTCGCGTGTTCGTCTATAATTTTCCGTCCCTTTTATTTTCAACGAAAAACATTATATTTTTTCAAGGTTTTTTTTTGGTTAAGAGTGAGAGTGATTAATTTCGAATTAGGTTAAGTGTTTGAAAAAAAATTCCAAAAATTGTATATAGAAAATGTACGGGGAAGAAAACAGTCCGGCAGAGGTCGAGGACAACGAATTTTATTTCGAATCCGATCACTTGGCTCTGAAGGGAAACAAAGACTACATGGAGCTTCTAAAAACGATCGTCATCCTGCAAGCTCAACGCACTCAAGCTATAAAAGACCTGGACAAGCTTCTGGAATGCAAAGCAAGAGCCACGAAAGATCCTATTTCTTTTGTTGCTCAGTTGCAGAACAGCGATTTGCCGGAGCTGCCAGGTCCACAGAAGATTGCTGAATTGCCTTACATTGATTGGACACAGTACAACGTGGTGTCCGACATGAGAATGAAACCCCAGACCCGGCACAGGAATACCCTTCCACAGATTCAGACGAAAAATGAGCCAGATGATGGAAAAGTGAGAAAAATTTCAATATTTCAAAATAATCCTTTTGAACATTGTCCAGAAAGTATTCCCATTTTTAGATTCTTGTTCGAGGGCGAGCTTTTGATGAGAGCAAGCCAGAAACTTTCAATCAATTGTGGACAACCGAGGAACAGAGACGCTTGGAGGAATTACTAGTCGAGTATCCACCTGAGGAAGTCGAAATGAGAAGATGGACAAAAATTGCAAATGCTTTAGGTGCCTATCATTTTCTTTATCAATGTCTTATCATTGTTATCTTGATCAAAAAATTCTATGAGAAATTGCTTTTACAGGAAATCGAACTCCCAAGCAAGTTTCTAGCAGAGTCCAGAAGTACTTTCTCAAATTGCTGAGAGCTGGATTACCAATTCCAGGCCGGGGGCCCAGAATAAGAGTAGATGGCAAAAAAAGTCAGTCAGGCCGTACTCAGCGCAATAATTATATTCTGTCAAAAAGATCAACCTTTTTTCCTCACCATGACTTACCTTGTGGTGGGAGTGACGACAGCAAAGATAATCCTGCAACTGAAGAATCAGTGAGTCAACTTTTGTTCTCAGTATTCTTTTTCACGTTTCAATTACAAATATCGGAAATTTTTATTCATTTATATTCTCAATATTGTTAATGCCAGTTGTATTATTAATTAAATCTTTCTTTAATTTATTTTGCAAAATTATTTTAAAAAATTACAAAAAGGGAGTATATTACATATACCACTTTGTATGGTATATGTAAAATTTGTATCTAAAGTTTCTACAGAGCTAATGATTCTTTCTTTTTAGGAGGATGATTTTTGCAGCGTTGCTATTGAAGAGAATACTGAATTGCGACAAATCGAGTTATTACGACAAGTAAAAGCAGAAAAAGAGGAAGGCCAGTCCCAGCTTTATCAGCATTTTGGACACAAGGTTTCTACTTAGCGCATTAAGATAATTTTGCCTTTGCAATGAATTTTATTTTATGAAGTAGAAAAGTATTGTACAAATGCAACAAATATTTTTTCAGTGCTTGGTTTGTGGTGAAGAGCCTCTAAAAGGGACACGCTGGCATTGTCTGGATTGCCGTGACGGTGTCGATTTATGCGGAGATTGTGCCGTGGCACAGTTAGAGTCAGTAAATCCGGTTCACTCGCCAGTTCACAAATTGACTCCCGTTCGTTCGACGACATGTCCCAGAACTTATGACACCGACTACTGTCCACAGAATTTTGATAATTCGTCTTACAACTATCTCGATCCGAATTTTCTTCCCGAATGACTAACTACATCGCGAATTAAAAGTTAACTCGTTAAGTACCAAAGTATTGATTATTTTTCTACCGGGGTACGACTGTCAACTAGTCTGGACCCATTGAGCCTCAATTTTCGATTTGAAAGCTTTGAACGTATTATTTTTCAAGTTCTCTCTTATTGCTTTGAAAAATTCGATGTACTGATGCGTGTTGTGGCTAAAAAGAGAAATACGAGTTTTGTACAAATTTTATATCAATTTTAAAAATTTTTCTGAAAATTGCAATAGAAGGGCACTTGAAAAAAAAACTTTAAAAACCTACATCATAAGAAGGACGAATCCCAGCAATTCTTTGGTATGGCACAGATGATTAATGTACGCACGAGTGTGATTTTTACACGTCATGCACTCGCAGTGTTCGCAAAGCGGTGAAAAGTCGTCAGCGTAACTGTTGGCATTAAAAAAAAACATTCAGGTTGAAATTTTCAATACGTGAAAACTAAGGACAAGGAATATTACCATCTGTCTTCGATATTAATTTCACGTCCTGGATTTTCTTTCGTGTGCTTGTGTAAGCAGCACATAAAAGTTAGAGCTTTGAAGGATTCTGTAGTGACATATGGATACGATGAGTCAAAAACGTCGATGCCTCTCTCAACAAGATTCAATACAACTGCTGGGTTCCAACAGCCAATGGATACTTTCATCTTGTCTGGTGGCAACAAATCCTAAAAGAAAACAGATTTGTAAAATTTGCTTTACCGAATCCAAAATACTTTTTAAAAAAATTGTACCATGGTATGCTCAATGACTCCTTTAATCGTGTCAAAAGCAATGTTTTGCACATCTCCACCATTGACGTGCAGCCCATCAATGACAAAGCCATCAGGATTTTTTGAAATAAGAAATTCAGCAGAGGCCTTCCTAGCTGTCAGATCGTATCCACCTTCAATGGCTCCCAAAATTCCTCTAGATTTCAATATACTCGAAACTTTGTGCCTCCTCAAGCAACTTGTGAATTGAGATTTACTTCTTTGAACAGCTTTGGCAATGCGTTTTGAGCTGCTTTCCACATCTGTGTCACCATCACACAAAGCTACATAAATATCTGGTTTATAACTCTCTACAAGATCCATGTAATTGTCAGGGTTGAAAGAACTTCGTCCTCCTCTGGTCCATACGGCTATTGAATCATTCTTTTGATGGCCCCTTGGAGTCATCTCAGCTGGATCTTGTATTGACAAGAGAAACGGATATTCCTAAAAGTTAGTGGACAATTTTTGAATAAATGTTGAATAGTTATATAAATAGTTACAAAAATAAATTGTCAGTATAAACAAATTTTCAAACAATTTTTAAAAAAATTAAGTTGAAAGTTCTTGAGTAAATAATGTACCTTCATACTGACGAATTCTGCAAACGAGTTTGTTTTTTTGACAGAAGCTTGCATTGGGACGATTGAGGGTAACGAGGCTGTGAGCATTTCCTGATTCGAAATAACCGTTTTTAATACGTCTTTGGTGAGATGGGGCACACTACCTCGCTAAAATCAAACAGAAATTGAAATATTTCCCTCCTCGTAAATATTTTTAAATAATTAGAATATTTATTTTGAATTTTAATGAATTTTACCTTTGTGTAAATAAGTAGTAGAGGTGTCTCAAACACCATGTTTGGCATTCTCTCGAGTTCTGTCAAACGACCGACACGAGCTGCACAACGAGCTGCAGACTCCGTGAAATATTTCATGATGCGATAATCTTAATTTCGGCAAGAATTCCGCGAGTTCAAATATTTTCGTGGATAGACGAAAAAACAAGACTTAACCTCTTTTCACGTGTTAACAACTCAGGTAACAATGACGAACCACGTCATAATGGTGCACTCTGTTTAAAAATACCAAATCTGCGTGGTGAAAAATAACTTTTCAAGTATTTCTACTGACCAGTTTTATTCAGTATGTGCTTTTTTTGGAACTTCATTTTTTTCAATTTGTGCATTCATTATCGACGACCTGCGCGAATTTTTTTAAAGCTAAAAACATTTCGAAATTGGCGCTCAAGCGAAATCAATTTCCCTAGATTCAGCTTTGCCTCGCTGCCAACCGTGAAGAATTTTGAACTCCTGCTTTGTTCCAAATAATCCTATATTTTCAATTGTTTCATTTTCAAATGAAACTAATTGCGATAACAATTAAATAGCAACAAAAAAACAATGAATTATTGAAATTAAGAGAGGAAATATTGTTTATTTCTTTTATTTTTGACATCGTCGGGAGGCACAAGTGTCAGGAGGGCCTCTTCAATTTTTTTCTCACTCTGCGGTCACTCTTGTGTTTTTGTATGCGAATGGGACGAACCGAATGTTGACATTCAACATGGCGGCATGTCGTCAGTGCTGTGCTGTGTCGTGGTGAGTTCAACGAAAAATTTAGTTCATTGTAAGAAAAGGAAGGTAAATTGCGAGCTTTGCACCAAATTCTGTACTATACCGGAGGCATGAAAAATCCATGAGCACACAAATTGGAGCTAGCTCGCCGCTCACCGAGTTCTCAATCGCATTTATTTCACTTTTTGTTTTTCGCGTTACATTTCGCGTTGAACCTGTATGTGCTTCGACTCAAGTTCTCTCTCTCTCTCCCTCTTTCTCTCTCTTTCTCTCCTTCTCTGTCATGCACGGACGGGCAAAAAAATAGAATCTTCGTAACTGCCGAAAACGGTTTACTTCTAGAGGACGAATTTTAGAGCTAAAATATGAGCCTGAACGATTATTCCTCGTTTGCGTTCCTCACCGAGGCATCGCACTCGTTCTTCCTTTCATTATTCACGATCAAAGTATAGTGTACGTGCGTCTGTCGATGTTTAATCGATTTTTTTCAAGCAATCGGGACATTCGTAATTTTACCAATATCGAGAGGAGATGAACCAGTTTTTGTCAATTGTCTTATATAAACGATGAATTTTGCTGATGGAGAATATCATACGAGCACGAGAAATATATCGTCGCAAATCTTATGCTCCACAGTTAAGAGATGGGTTATTGTCCTTTAGATGATTCCAACTTTGCACATTACCGTCCAATTTAATTGTATGTCGTTACGAATTTGGAATAAATCTTTTATTGCTCTAGATTAACGGTACTAATATTTTAATCATCAACCGATTTTTTAATTTCTATACAAAATTAATGTAATTTTATCTTACGTAGAAAAGAATAGACTAACCGTTGTACATCTTTTTCTCTCTTGTTTGAATTATGGGAACCATTGAGAACTGTTTGTGTCTATTCGTTTGCATCAAACGAATAAAAATAATTATCCTTCGCTAAATTTTTCTTTGCTAAGCTTTTTGTGATTATTTGGCTTATGTGGGTCAACAAAAATAGCATGTAGGATTGAGTTTGATGACGAGTGTCGAAAAGATCAATGTTTATACTCCGATGAAATTAATTTTTGGCAAAGTTCACAATTTATAGTCTAGACAAAGAGCAGAGACGAAATTTTAATTATTTATCGTTTTCATTTATTTTTCAGCTTGTGTAATTGTTAGTTTAGGACATTTCTGAAACCAACGCTCACTGTAAATTCCACATTCAAAGCAAAAAAGAAAGGCAACGTGAAAACTGAATAAGCAGAAGAGGAAGAAGCTGAAGAAGAAGAAGAAGAAGAATAATAATAATAATTCAAGGGAAAATTAAATTAGAGAAAGCAATAAAATAGATATTGTACGACACAACCACACTCAGCACGCATTGAAGACATCTGAGGATCATCTAGCCAACATTTATCCTTTTGAAAACTGAAACAGCTAAAAAGAAATTCTTTAAGATTTTTTTCATTTATTCCTTTTATAAAGGATGACTGATGTTTGAAGGAAACACGGTTGTTCCCACAAACGCGCTAAATTCATTTTCATAAACATACACAGTCACACGCGATAAACACATAAATACACAAGGAAAATCATAATAAATCGTATAATCGTGTGGTGGTGAATATATTGTTGGTGAGAAAGAAATTTCGTAAAATTTTTGTGCTGATGAATTTTTGTATGTTCAAACTCATTGAAATCGTAACGGGGGCGTAAACTTCGTAATCCTTTGTTCGTTCCAACGCCGTGTTCGTAAAGGAATATTAAAAAGTAAAACAACTTGGCAAATCTCATCTCATGATCGAAAAAGAAGAGAACAAGCTGAAGAAGCAATAAAACAGAGTGCAACGTGATTCGTGATTAGTTCGAGTATCCCGGAAATCGATCGCGATTCACAGGACACGATACGACGTCTGACGGACATTCGGAAAGTGCCAATTTCGTTCGGAGTTCAAAATCTCGGTGCTTTTTCGATTGAGACTAAAAACGAGTTTTAAAATTAAAAGCCATACTAAATCATTGCATGTAACATTGTCGGGGTCGACGTACAAGAAAGAACGAAAAAAACGAAAAAAGAAAAAGACATCCTACTATCAACGGCGAATCGCTATCTCTTCCCTCATCGTCTGGTCACGAGAACGTAACGAATATTTCAAAGAAACGCGCGCGAGTTGAACCGAAAAAACGTCGTACGTAAAGAGAAAAAAAAACAAACAAACTAACGCAGGAGCCTGCATTTTCTGCGGCATTTGAAAAGTAAAAAAAAACCTTCCTTCCTCTTCATGAAGTTCTCGCAACAACAACGTAATAGTAAAACAACAAAATAAAAAAAAAACTAAAAAAAGAATACTAAAAAAAACAAAAGAAGAAGATATAAGGTACCAAGAACCATTCTGTGATATCTATGTTAACACTTAAATAATTGAAAAGACTAAAAATTTCTAAATATAAGTATATATATATATATATATAAATATATATATTGTGCGAAGGAGAAAAGCAAAAAGGATAAAGGAGCTAAGGGAGAAAACAGGTTGAATCTTCTGTTTTGTGGTGGAAAAGAAACGACCGCGGGAAAATTAAACAGAATATATATAACGAACGAACAATTTATAAATATATGAGAACAGCGCAAATTTAGAAAATGTCCAACAATCCTCAGTGGAAAGATTTCCAGCCGCCAATCATGAACTCCGATCCGGCCATACTCGACTACAAGTCCATGGCGATATCAACGAAAAAGGTCGTCGGAGCCTGTCAACAATCTGCCAACAGCTATCGAAACGGCACCAACTACACCGGTGATCATTACATCATGGACTCCGACTCGGAAATTTATTCCGGTGGTATTACTTCACCCCGCAACGGAGGCACGAGATTCAACACGTCGAGAACCGTTGCGAGCATGGAAGGCTCAATAACGAGCTACACCAGTGATTCGACGCCGATTACGAATAACTCGTCCTCCTATCAAGATCAGTCCAACAATCAAGGACCTCGCGAAGCAGGAATTATCGAAAAATTATTGGTAAGCTCGACAAATCTTGTTCACATCTATTTATTTTTGTACAGCTCGTGCTTGATAATCTCGTCAATGTTTTTCAGCCATTGCACAAAAGTTTATGAAATTTTTCACTAAAATCTCAAATTCTTCTTCATCATTATTTGGGGTTTATTGTTTAAAAATGATTTTCAGCACTCTTATGGATTCATACAGTGTTGCGAAAGGCAGGCACGACTGTTCTTTCATTTTAGCCAGTTCAGTGGAACTATAGAACACCTAAAGATTGGCGATCCCGTTGAATTCGAGATGACCTACGATCGACGAACGGGAAAACCGATCGCGAGTATCGTCAACAAGATTGCTCCGGAAGTCGTGAGTTTTTTTCTCTCATTTCCATCGATCTTCTGTCTCCAAATTAAATGTTTTCAATTCGTCAAATTTCCTTCAACAGGTTCTCAGCGAGGAGAGAGTTACCGGAAACGTGACTACAGAACTGCCAGCTTCCGGCGATTCGCAAGGTCGTATCAGCTATGAAAATCGAGGAGAATGTTTCTTTCTGCCCTATACCAAAGATGATGTTGAGGGAAACGTCACTTTGCGTTCTGGCGATAAAGTGTCATTTCAAATCGCTACGAATCAACGGTACAATTTTTTTCTTGTTACTCTCCTTTTTTGTTTTACACACTTTTTGCTACGTTCTATGTTATTTTAGAATTAATTTAAATATCGTGATCTTTCGTAATTGGGACTGTTTGTATTAACAGCGGAACTTTGGGTGCTTGCCACGTTCGACTCGAAAATCCGGCGCACCCGGTGCGATATCGCGGCGTTGTGTGCTCAATGAAAGAAAGTTTCGGCTTTATCGAGCGGGCTGACATAGTCAAAGAGATTTTCTTCCACTTCAGCGAGGCCAAGTCCGTCAAGGAGGAACTTAGGCTAGGAGACGACGTTGAATTTATTATCCAGACGCGCAATGTAAGGAAAATCCTATTTTAATGTGAGCTTGCGCGCATAAAAATTTATTTTATTTTATTTTTTTTACTCTCAGGGAAAAGAAGTGGCGTGTAATATAACGAAATTGCCACCTGGATCTATAGTCTTCGAGGAAGTCAGTGACGAAGTGATGAAGGGACAAGTTTTGAAACCTCTGGAAAGAGGAACCGCTGCCCGACATCAAAACGATCCATTGCCAGGACGGATTCGTTACAGAGCTCAAGACTATTCAGAGGTTGAAGTGCCATTCGGTGATAAAGATCAGAAAGGGGACTTTACACTCAAGTGAATATAAAATCTTAAAAAAAAAACAATTTAACATCTATTTTTGACATTCATTTCACGAAAATGTTAAAAATTAATCCGCAGACATGGTGACTGGGTTCAGTTCCTGATTGCAACCGATACTAGAGATCAGTTGAAGAGAGCCACTGAGATATCTTTACTGCCTGAATCGTTCGCTGTCTCCGGGGAGAGACGCGAACAGGGAATGATCGTCGCCCTCAAGGACGGCTTTGGTTTTATTCGCTGCGTCGATCGCGATGGTCGACTTTTCTTCCACTTCAATGAAGTTTTGGATCTTGATCGTGAGATAAGCGTTGGCGACGAGGTTGAATTTACCGTAATTCAGGTACATTCGTATTTCAATGACTTTTCCGCCTTGCGAGAGAATAATAAATCGATTAATTTCATTGCTCGTATTTTCCAGGATCCGTTATCATCGTTCTCCAATACTCGTCAGAGCGCCATTAGGCTCAAACATTTGCCCGCAGGTACAGTGCAGTTTGAAACGGTAATCGAGAGCGATGTGCCGGGTAGCATAATACAAGACGTCAGCGGTATCGAGCCCGGTCTCATCGGCTACGTCAAGGATGGCCAGCAGCAAAGCATTATTTTCTTTACGAAGGACTGCGATTCCAAGAATATCCCTAGGTTGGGAGACAAGGTGAGCATCCTACCGGCGATCCGTCTCCCCGTAACTTTTTTTCTTCACACACTTTTTCCTTCGCTCAGGTTAAATTCAGTATCTGCCAAGTGAAACGAAACAAGGAACTCGTTGCCGTTGACATATCCCTGGTTAACGAGAACGGGGAGAAAATGCAAAATGGTAATGAGAAAGCGAACGGAGCTGTCTGTCAGGGCTTCATTGCCGCACTCAAGGATGGCTTTGGATTCATCGAGACGGTCAATCACAAGAAGGAAATATTTTTTCACTTTAGGTAAAAAAAATGAATAAATGATTAAACGAATGAATAAACGTTTTTATATACGTTATTATAAAAATTTCAGCACATTTGAAGGTGATGCTAGCACTTTGGAGTTGGGCGCGGATGTCGAATGTACGATAAGCGTGGCGAATGGTCGTGGCACGGGTGGTTGTATATCTGCTGATTCGGTGCGTATTTTGCCACGAGGCTCGATTCCACGGCCTACACCGGTAAGCGAGGTACTTGACGGTACAATTGTCAGACCACTGAGAAGCGCAAATCCAGAGCAGGCAGAGTACACTGGTTTGATTAAAATAAATTCGGCCAACGACGCCGAGGATACGCCCGAGTACGAATTCGGCATAATGGGATTGATAAACAAGCGCGAGTTGCTCCAAGCCGGGGATCCGGTGCAGCTTCAGGTCGACTCTGACGGTTTGGCCTGCAACATCGTCGCGGTTAGGAAAAAGCGCATCGCCACTGTCGACGCTGTCAAAGGCGCCTTTGGATTTTTGGCGTACGAGGTCGACGAGGGCAAAAAATTATTCTTTCACATGACCGAGGTCAAGGATCACGTTACTCTCCAACCGGGGGATCAAGTCGAATTCGTTCTGGTGATCAATCAACGCACCGGAAAATCATCGGCTTGCAACGTAACGCGATTAAGGTATTTTTTTTACTTATTTTTATTTATTACTGTTAAAGTGTGTTTAGACGACGAACGAGTTTCCTTTAATGGTTCATTTAACAATTTATTTTACCACAGTGATGGCCAACAGCGACCGGAACGTCTGATAAGCCGACTGCGTACAATATCATTGGAAGAGACGGGTCCAAAACTGACGGTGATAAGACAGCCAAAGGGACCCGATGGTACGCGTGGTTTCAGTCAGGAGCGCAATCAACACATCCCGGGAGTGATCGAAGAGTAGTTCGTAATTGTGAGTGAAGTGAAACAAAAACGCAGCGAGAGAGAGAGAGAAGAGAGAGAAAGAAAAATGAATTAAAAAGAACGAAAAAAAAGAATAAAAAACATGGTCACGTATCCGAACTTGTATCCGTAATATTTACTTTTAGTCCACGCACGTCAAACGCCGAGATTGTTATTGTAAGCATGAACATTTGCCAAATGACAACAATTTTGTGTGACATCTATGATGATGATGATGATGATAATAATCCGGCAGAGAGAAAAAAGAAAGGAGAATAGCGAAGAGGAAATCGAACGTTAAATTTATTAGAGAGAACAACGAGACGTTTTTTCATAAATTTCTGTGGATGCGGTTGATCTCATAATCGGAGGGGGAGGGAGGGGGAGCGATTAGGCCAATATTAAACTAGCAGTACAAAGAATGAAATCAACTGTTTAGACTATTTACGACTGCTCCACATGCATATATATATATTTATACGAATATATATATGTGTAAATATATAATTTTGTTTCGTTCTCTCCCTCTATACTTCGAACAATATACAGTGAATAACGAGATCCTTTTATTTCCTTTTATTTCTCGCTTTCTTTATTTCCCCATTTTTACGAATAGCCGCTGCAAAGTGTCGTAAAATTATGTCAATCGCCCACACGCGATTAAAACTCGTGTACAAAAAACGGAGAATACATTTGAAACGAAATGAAATACGCGTAGACACCTGGGCCCTAGATGTCCCGCCTGTTTGTATTGTTTCGAGGCGAAATTGTCCCGTCTGCCTTTATAAAAAATATACGTAAATGTTGAGACGACCTTTATTTACAATTTATGTTTCTAAATACTTACCCATTGCGCAGAGTGAAAAAAAAAGAACGTGGGTCTCGAAGCGTTGCGCAACGTTCGGTGAGAGCTAGGATACCGAGAGAGATGAGAAACTTGGTGGATGACTGACTCAGCAGACCGCTAATCGTACGATATCATGCATAATATGCCAAAAATATCATGCATAATATGCCAAAAAAGAGAAAAAGAAAAAAAAAACTGTCTCGTCAAGTGTGTGTCGCATCAGGTAGAACTTTTTTATTCTTTCGAGGGTCGAAAAATGTTGGGGGAGAAAGACGAGACGCGTTGCACGATCGAGTGATTTGTTTTAGATATTGTATATGAGAATCTATAGATGCGTTGTCAAGTTCCTGATGCAGTTCTCGCGTTGTGAAATCAAATTAGTAGCGTAACGAAGAAAAAACAAATTCAGGAGCGAGTAACGATGCGAGACAACGGGGAATCGATATCGCACCCTTGAGGGTTTTCGTAACGGAGGACGCGAACGGGGCAAGGCCCAGTTCGGATTTAGTGTTGTAGAGTGCAAGAGATAAAAGTCGAAGCAGCAACGGAAGCTGTACATTGAACCAACCAAGCACTGTCAAGAACTATAAAAGTGCCTGTTTCCAAGAGTGCCATAAGTAACGAAAAAAGCATTGGAAACACGAAGAAAATATGTAAAATTATTGGTGAATAAATCTTGCGAGTAATTAACGCATTCCAAGCTTGTGTTTGTCGAATTACCGTGTTTAAAGTCAGCTGAGTCGGTCAAGATAATAATAATCGTTGATTTGTCATTCGACAGTAAATTTCTTATTACATTTCGTGTCAAAAATAGCTGCAACTATGCAAATTTGGAATTTAAACATTCTCTATCGAAGATACAATCTCTAAGGTCTAAATTTTGAGAATTAAAAAAAAAATTAAATTTTTCGAAATTTTAGAGTACAATGTACCCTGTTAAATTTTAAAATTTACACCTAATTTGTAAACTAATATTCTAGACTTAATTTTTATATTTTTTTATTGTAATGGGCGTTATGTACAAATATGTTAAATCGTGGACTTGTCGTTCTTTTCGGATAAACGTTCTGTTGGTTGTTCGTTGAGAAATCGAAGGAAGCGATTGCCGATTGACAACGCGGGGACTCAGATGACGACGCACGCGTACGGAAAGGATCCGCGAAAGTGCGGATTATTCGGTTTGGGACAGGCTGCAAACAGAAATGATCCCTCGTGAAAATAAAAAAAGAAAACGTTAATTAAAATTAACGTTTAATTAAAATACTAACGTCGATCGCAGAAAGTTCCATAATATCCGGTGCCCTCGCAGAGACACTTGAATCCTGGGTCTTGAGAAATTTGTAAGCAAGTACCACCGTACCTGCAGGGCCTTTTGTGGCTACATATGTCGTGCTTTCGTCCTGACAAAAAATTAAACGTGAGCAGTAAAATAATTTTTTTTTTTACAATAAGGATAATCTGTACATAAAGAGACAGAGCGATTTGGCAACTTTTCATCAAGTTGAATTTAAAACCAAAAAGAAAATTTCGACCTTCTTTAAACATTTATTTGATTTTAGACGTCGTGTTTGACTGAGGATTGAAAAGAGGTCTCCGGAGATGTTTCACCTTTGAGGGTCTGCCGACAAACTTCGATGTTGTCGTATCTGTAATCGGACTTGCATCCGAAGCCGCAGCTGCATTGTCCCCTGTCGAATCTACATCCGCTTCCCATCTGATTGTCTTCGCACGCTCTTGCCAATATTCCTACGAACGTACGGAGTTAACGAGGAGAAAAAAGGACCGGGTAAGTGTGACAGAGTGCAGATTGTCCCACACGTGTTGCGAGAGAAGCAGAGAGAGAGAGAGAGAGCGAGATAGCGCTTTGGAAGAAACGCGCCGGATGTGACACTCGCATTTCCCTTTCCCCTCGCTGATAGAGTTGCAAAAGTTCAAAATACGATAAGCTCTTTTCCGTCCGATTTCATATTTTTCCAGTCGACATCAAAATTTCCCCGCTTCTCTCTCTCTCTCTCTCTCATTCGAACAAAAAGAATCGTATTTTCTTTTTTTTTTTCAAAAATTCGAAAAATTCGTACCAAACGTCAGAAGCACCGTGACCATGAGGATCGTCGATTTTCCTAACATGACGAGGAACGATTTTTTAAGCGGACGTCAAAATTTAGTTTTTTTTTAATGCTAATTTTTTGCTAATGTTTGACACTGCGGAGATTTTTCAATTGAAAAACTTTCGGACGTCGCAGAAAGGCTCCGGACGCGGCAGAAAGAGGACTAACTGGTAACGACCGATTAAAACTAAACTTGGACTATAAAACGGCTGCATCGCGAGCCGAGGAGACGAGCAACGGCGTGCGTGGGGTGAAAGAGTCAGTTGTCGTGCTCTCTCGCGTACGGGGCTCGGACGATAAACGACTCTGTTCGAGGGACAAAAATTGAGAGTGCGCGGGCGAAGCTTTTTTACAGGTTCCCTCTTTTCTCTCTTTTTCTCCTCTCTTCGCGTTTTATCTCTCATTTTTCACACAAAGGCGTTTCTCAGCTCCCTTGAGCTCGCTCGGATATCGTTCAGCGGAGATTCATCGACGAGTTATCAATTTTTTCCCCGCTCGCAAGGGCATTCTCGGCTCGTCGCTCGATGAAGAGTCACGTTGTTTCGAAAGAGCCTGCATCATCCGCTATTTCCTCATCCTCTCGGCTCTTCTTCCGACTTTTTTTCTCTCGCATTTCCTTGCACGTTTACGAGAAAATACGTGCACGAACCGCGGCCGAGTTTATCGGCGTTGAACCGGTCAAACGAGATAGCCGAGCGATACCCGCAGTTATCTCGTACAGAGGCCTGACTCCGCGAAGAATTTCGATGCTCAACCGACGTTTTCTCCACTCTGACGACCCACTCTGATTCTTCATCGCTTCTCACTCTTTTCGAGCTCTTTCTCTTTCTCTTCCTCTCGTTTTCTCGACGACGAGAATCATCGCGAAAGCTGCGCCGAAAGAGCAATGACTCCCAGGCGACGATAAGCTCCGCGAATCCAATTTTTTTTCCCCGCCGATGAGGCAATGAACGACGCGTAACATCTTGCTCGTACAGAAATCGGAATAATTTATTACAAGACGCATGTAAATAAAGGAGTAACTTACAATTGTTCTTCTCTGGACGGATTACAACGGTTAATGTTCTGTTATAAAACTTCTACTTCATTTATACAATATTATTCAAGTATATATGTATATATATATATAGATTCAACTTGTTTTTTTCTCTTATCACTTTGTAAATTGGAACGGTATTATTTTTTAGCTTGCACCTTGTCGTAACGAGTCGAGTTCTTCACGAAGAACTTTGTTCCATTATATTCTAAAAACAAAACAACAACAACAAAAAAAAACGTAATTCGACTCTAATATTGGTTACTGGGGTATTAATTGGGGAATGTTTTTCGCCGCGATCGAAGAAATAGCCTATTCGAAGTTGCAAAGGACTGGAAACATTCGAATAGACATTTCTCGTGATAATGAATAAATGAGGGGCGTTTTTTTTGTCGAAATTATATCTTTTTTTCGGGAACGAAATGATCGCGGCCGCTGGGGATATGTTAGTACCTTACATGAATGTTTGATCGTGTTGTTCGTGTATCATCGTCGACCTTCGCGACTGGACCATCCCCGGTTGCCGGCTGTACAATTCCCGCATCAGGTTGTCCTTTTCCTGCTCCAGGAGAGCGATTTTGTGGCTCTTCTTGCTGACTTCCTGCAAGAGACGAGAAGAAAGAAAAAAAAAGGTCAGTTTGCTCGCTCGGATTTCGTCAAGTTCGAACGGGAGCTTGTCATTATTGACCTCGGATAATCTGTGGTTTTGGTGCTTCAAGCGTGACAGCATGTCCTGATGGAGTTGGGCTGCGCTCGGCGTACTCAGGAACGCCAGGTTCATGTGCAGAGGCAGTCCACCGCGTTCCCAACTCGTTATCAGCGCTGCCAAGTGTCGATTCACCTCGAGGACTCGAGCTCGCTGCAGCTCGAGACGCTCTTGTTGCGCCTCGGTCCATTGCTCCTACAAAGGTGAATTTCATCATTCAAATATGCTTTATTAACTTTTTTTTCAAAATTCTATAACAAAAATTACATCCTCACGCTTTTAAATGACAAATTCTTGAAGTCAAGCTTGAATATTTTATTTAATCACTTGGCTTCCAGAAAACTTGGTATTTAATTTGCAATGTATTAGAAATTTGTATTGAAAGGAATTTTTTCTTACCACGTGAGAACCCATGCGACCGAGATGCTTAATTTTCTCTTGAGTTGAAGCTATCTGTTTCAAATACCATTCCCTGGCTTTGTCCACTGCAGTCAATCCTTGCATCAAGAGATCCCTCTCTTGCTCAATCTGGCGCATTCTCTTCATCTGGAATAAATGATCTCTCGTAAAGGCCGTTTTCGTCGATCGATTCGTAAAATAATGGCGAGAAGAATGTTTATTTTGAAAAAAAATGGATGTAAAAATTGTTTTACCATATTGTAATCAATACCGTTCTGCAACGTATGGCGTCTAGGTTCTCTGCGTCGCCCCATCATCTTTTTAGCCGGCAGGCCAGCCTGATTGTTTTGCAGGTCTATGGCTTTGCCATCCCCCAGAACTCTGGCCGGCCTGAGAAGAGTCCTGGAGTCTGGCTGAAAATGTGTGCCGGCAGCCTGGCGTTTCTCCTCCCCCATCATAAGTCCCATCTGCCAGTTCTGGAGAACAGTCCTTATCTCAGATTTGTCAATGCTTCTGTCAGAGCTTAGGGCTCTCCCCTCGGTAGCTGCGCCAGTTCTCGGCGGTTTGGGCGGACCGTACGCCTTGACAGTTTTGACTTCAGGCACGTTTCTGGGGTCGATGGCACCATTGGGTGGATTTAAATTCTCCTTCCGTCCTCCCAGCAGTTGAGGCATGCTGAGAGTCCGCTGCTGAGATATGGCATTGTTCGGTCTGATGGCTGCTGTGTTTGGCGACGTCCAGGCAGGCTTGTTCGCGTTCTCCGCCAAAATTGGAGCAGAGGGAGGCCTGCTCGGCTGACAATCTCTCTTATTGGCATCGTTATTTTGTATCTGGACGAGGCAAATCTTGAGTCCTGCACAGAATCTCTCGAAAGTCAAGAGACCGTTCGCGGGCGTAACTTTCTTCAGGCTCTCGAGAACGCCCTTGGGCAAACCCTGTGTCCCGTCGTCCTGCCAGCGCTCCTCGATGTCCGAATACTTGACGTACCCGGTGTTTTGATCGTCCATTATTCGGAACAACGTTCGCATCGCGCTCACGAAACTCTTCGGCAAAACGTCGCTGTTCGACGATTGAATCTGTGCCATTTTTCCTCCTCTCAATTTCAATCAACAATCTACACCTTTCCCGAGTACCACCAACATAAACACATCAACACGTCAAAGTTGGGCGTCAACACTCAATATGTTTTATCCTCTAAAACATCGTGACAGCCCGCTTTTCTTATTTACCGTTAGATCTTACGCTACGGGGTTAAAAACAACTAAAAAAAACGATAAATTCGTCAAAAATAAAACAAATAAAAATTCACAACAATACGGAATATAACAAACACAACAATGGTATAGCATTCGTAGCAACGCTGCGGAATGCGTGAGCACGGTGTATGCGATCGAGCCAGACGGGGACGATCTCCCTCAGGGCGAGTCGAAGCTTCTTGCCGCGCCCACTCGGCGCTACCGTCACAAAGTCCCAATGTTTGAAATCATATATGAAAAAAAAAATTTAGAAAATTCACAAACTAAAATATGTAAACGAAATCAATAATTCATACGAAATTTGAGTAAAAATTGGATCGGCGAAATGTTCAATCTGAAAGAAATTTCAGGATCGGGAATTGACGACACTAGTGCTACAGCTAAGTAAATTACTTTGTAACTGAAACTGAATACATAGGTAGTCTTCATAATTTACATCTTTATGCCTGATCGTGGCGCGAGAATTTGAGGATATTTATGTAAAAAAATACATTTAATGAATCTTTCTCTGTACGCGCGAATAAAATTCGAAGACGATAAAGATTTAAATACTATATAAGGAACCACGAATATTTGTATTCATATGTGTATATATATGTACATATATATACAAATATAAGTGCAGCAAAGTGAACAAATTTGCAGAAAATATTCCAGAGTCTCATAGCTTCGTGGTCTCTTTCTCGTAACTCCAATAGAACAAATACATTAGTTGAGATAATTTGCGCGACGTTATTTATAAAAGGAAATTCACAATCACAACGTAAATGAAGAATAATCGCGATTGTGGTTGAAGATAGTGTCAAACTTAAGAGTCTACCGTCCTTATGCTCGTAACGATACAAACTGGTGAAAAACGTCTAGAATATGAGGATCGAGATCAGGGGTGAATAAAAGCGTCTCCAGCGTCGACGAATACTTCATGACTTGCTCGTGATGCTGAAAAGAAAACAAAAAAAACGAAATTAATGAGATTCGAGTAAACGCGAAGTAGTAAAAAATTGTGAAATATTCTAATAACCGATAAGAAGACTTGCTGGAGTCGTCCGATTGTCCATCTGTACCAATGCGTGTTGTAATCGATTCCATCGGTATCGCAGCGTACGAGATGCTCGGAAAGAATCATGATGAATCGCTGCAAATTTGATTGGATGATAAAAGTATTTTTTACTTATTTTATTTATTTATCTTATCGAACTTGTAAAAAAACTCTTAATTTGATTCTAGAGTAAAAAAGATGGACTCGAGTTGATTGAAATACCTGGAATATGATGAGGAACAGATTTTTCTGATCTGCTTGGGCTGCTTCCAGCTTTTCTTCCATTCTCTCGACAACGTCTTCCGATGGCCTTTCCCCTCCGCCCTTGTCTTTGTTGACGTTATCTTCGTCCTCGGACGAAGATCCCGATCTGCTCTCGGCTCTTCTGAGCTTTTCCCTCGCCTCGCTCAGTTCCGTGTTCAACTTTATCACATGCTGATTTTTCTTGCGAATCGTCAAATGCAGTATTTCCCAAATGTACAGTCTGAAAATGCAACAATTTTAGAATTACGATTCCAAGGGATACGATGAAATATTAGAGTATCTGAGATTGATTTACTTTGTAAATTCGGAGGCCATTTCCTTGGAGAATATCCAATTGGCGATCGCGCTGCACTCGATTATTCCAGTTTTTAACAATTTGTCCGTGAGTACGACCATCATTTGGTAGTGATTCTTCCACAACGCGAACATGTTGCGCAAAATGCAAATCTGGGCTTCTTCAGTTTCAGCGAGTACCTGATGAATATTCGTAAGTCATTTTTGAAAAAAACTTTATTTAAATTTTCATAAGGTCGCGTTCGTTAAATTCTTACCTTGAACACATAATGAAATTTTCCTATTGCGGCAAAGCTGTGACTGAAGCTTTTCGAGCCCAGATTCAATAGCGTCTGAACGAAGACGTCGATTTTCAGTGGATTAAAACTGTTTGGCTCTTCGTTCTCACCCTGTCCCGGCAGTGTGTTGAGGACGTTCAGCACTTCTTCGGGAGTGCACTTGCGTCTTATCGCTACGACCAGTTCGTGAGCTGCTGCGGTTCCGGGCAACGAACCTGAGAATAACATTTTTTAAGCATAAATTTATTTAACTGAATGATAATTTATTTCAAAATATGTAATAGCCGATTTAAGATAGATAATTATTAAATAGCAAAACGACGAGCTATACAATTCTGTAATTTTCGCAACGATAAGTACTTACTTGCTCCTTCAGAGGTGTATTTGTAGACTGGCTCCGGAACTGCGGGGATTAATTCCGCATAGGATTCCGGCATCATGTCACGAATCCTCTGGTGGTAGGACAGACTGTAAAGAATTTTTCAAATGAGTCTAAATAATTGATTTCAGTTAATATCGTCAACTTACCGGAGAGCTTTGAGGAGCACTTCTCGTATGAACTTTGGACGCGGATGTTCGGCCTCCCGTTGCAAGCAAGAGTCCCAGTCGTCCCAAGACCAGCGGAACTGAAAGTTGCTCAAGTGATAAGCGAACCACCAGACAAAACGATCGAACGACGCTGCAGCCATGCTGTCTATACGACGAAACAGAATTTCCGTCGCCTGGGCGAGAACCTGAAAAAGAAACGACGATCGTCGGTGCACTCTCGATTGTTTGTGAATCGAAATTTCATTCGCATCGTTATTCTCACCTGTGGCATCGTCGAAGGCTGGAGTTTGCACAGCTCGATCAGAATAGAGCCGTAAGCTATTTCCAAATGCTTCGGCGTTGGCAATTTGAACAATTCGCCGAAAATCACTTCAACGATGCAGTAGTCGAGCGGGATTTTGGCTTTGTACGGAAAATTCAACAAATGCGCCGCGCTTTGAACGAAAAAAAAGAAAAAGAGAGAAGCGAGTTACGATGTTTTCGCACAAATGAACATCATTTTTGGGGAAAATGAGCGGAATCGGTACCAGTCTTTTCTTTCGAAGTAATGGGTGTCGATTATCTGGCGCAGGTGTTCCTCGATTAAGAACCTCTCGATCGCGTGACTCCCTGGCAGAACGGGACCCTCGGCAGGACAATCCGTGTAGTCGAACATTCGAAAGACGACGGTCGGTAGCGGATACAAGTACGATTCGTGATGGGGAGGCGGAAGTATGACGGGCAAATTGTGCTGCAAGGCTTCGCACAGGATCGAGTCGAAGGCGAGATATGGCCGCGGAATGTGCTTCTCAGCCCAATTGTCCTGTCTCAGTTTTCGCACTTGCGCCCACAGACAGTCGAGATATTCCTCCTGTGGGTGAGGCGTGTCGCTCGTCCAGACTCTCAACGCCGGCTGATGTTTCTTGCTTCGCTTGTTCAAAAATATCTCTATGGTGACCATCAGGTGGTCCAGCTCTTGCTCCTTTTTCTCGTACAGCTCACGACCGACCCAAGGCAACGTTGAGAGAACGGCAAACACGTACCTGGCAAGAGTATCATCAGGAGCACATATTATTCGTTCATTGAAGATTGAAATATTTGTCAAATTATTTTAAATCGAGTTTAAATTTGCATAGAACTTACCAGTCTCTGCGAACCTGGGGCACGCTGTCCTCGTTAGCCGCGTCCAGCATGTTGTCGAACAGTTGCATGAGCGAGCTGCACGACAGTACGTGGCAATTGACAAGATCGGCGAGAAATCTCAAGGAGTATCTGGCTGCGTCCCATTTGCAAGTTTTGAGGGACTCTTTGAAATTTTTCACCATGTAGTCAACAAACTCTCCGCCAAAGTTAAAGTTCTTCGCGTTCAAGAGTCCAACGAGAGTCGTGTAAATAGTACACTTCTCTGGCATCTTTATTGCACAGTCGGTCAAAATTCGCAGAATTTTTCCGCGAAAAGAACCAAGGTCGGCTTCCAGTACCGGCGCCAAGCCCTCGAGATTGCTCTCCAAGGAGGACGTCGATTTTTCGCCGACCGTGAGTATCAGCGACTCCAGGCGATCCTCGATTTCCTGGTTTTCCGATACCCTTCGACGTTTTTTGTAAATTCGATCTGCGAGACGAAATTCACGCAAGTTAAGTATTTAACAATGAATATTATATTCGGTGAAAACAAGTTTATTGATAATTTGGAAATAAATCAACAATTAAATTATTTGGTTTACCGTATCCGACGTCATCATCGTGAGGTCGTCGGCGACTCATTATTCACAATTTTCGTTAAAAAATTGTGGTTCACACGTGTAATTCCCTCAGAAGGCTTGTTTGGAACGTGGATCTTGTTTCTACGTGACGAAAAAATATCCGATCGTCGCTTAGCCGTAAAAAATTATTTTTAGGTTATGTTCGATTCACCGATGCGATGCCACTCGCGCGAGACTGCTTGCGAGGGTTCGACTGCCGGCTAATGGTGAATATCACTTCCAATATTATCAATCGAGTTACCGGGATTCCTACTTGGCTGAGCATCAAATTCTTATTCTACTTTTATTACTAATTGATAAATTATCGAACGGTTTGGCCTCGATCGAATATTCAACATATACCTGGAATTAAAAAAAATCTATTTCGCTTTGCCCTAAATCTATTTAGTATCTTAAATTCCTTCTTTTTTATCGATTGCATTGGCCTAATATACTTGTACGTTTTCTTTCAAGCCCGAGCAACATTCAGACATTTATTTTATGCCTTGTAAGTTTTTCGTACAAATATCCGAATGTTTTAATGAAGAAACAATATTAAAATCTAACATCGTTCGAAAATGAACTGCCTGATTACTTTAAAAACCGTTTATTGCTATGCGTAAATTCTGAAACAACATATAAAAAAATGAAAAAGTGGAGTAAATTTGAATAAATAAGCTAAACTTTTAGCTCAGGTGTAGAAACTCCTTATCGTAATATGGTATAATCTGTATATTTCATATGTTCATACATAATCTATAAAATACAAATAGATAGTAATCTACGCAGTAACGAACTTCTATATTCGTTAATATAAATTTTTGCTCTCTAGTTTAGGTACGCTTCCGCTAGATATCTAATTAGCGCTCGCGAATAGAGTTGTATCTGCGCATGCGTACACTAACGACTAACGGTCGAGTCGAGTCAAATCGTAAAATGGACGCGTCTCGCAAACAATATTTTTTGTGCTGAAGTGAGAGTTAGATTGGAGTTAATTATCGGTAAGTGGATATATAAAGCAAAACGGGAACGATATGATTAATTATTTTTGGTACGGAAGCAAGATTGACCCGAAATACGTAGAACTTTTGTTGATACAAATTTGGCTCCCGAGTTTTCGAACGCAACGAGCGTCCGCGTCCGGTCTCGCCGGCGCGTCAATCAAGGGTAATAAACTCGACGCGTTTATATACGCAATAAACGCCGGAAAATTTGTTATTCATCCGCCGGCAGTGTTGAAGAGTGTACCGATTATTCCGGAAATGGGGCTGCGTCTATCTCGCTCGTTTGTTCTCCCGGGTTTTGCGATTCTGGTTAAAGTTGTAGTATGTAGTTAACGCGTGGAAAGATGAACGAGCGCGAATGTATATCGAAGCTTTTTCGGAAGTTTTTGTTTGCGATATACGAGCGAGCGAGATGGAGACGCGGACCTCGAGCGTTCGTAGCGTCAATTTAACACGTCGTCCCGATGGAAATGAAGCCTCGAATTGAAAAGGAATCGCGTCGAGAGCTTCGAACGTCGGGGACAGACGCGCGTCGAGTGCTCGAAACTTGATCCAGTGGCTCGCGTGTCGGGATATCGAGAGGACGGGATGAGGGGTCGCGCGGTGACATATCCGCTCGATTCGCGGCGACGTCGAGTAGACGTGACCGGCGATGAGAGAAAAAACGCGAGATGAAAATTATGGTTTCGTTGCCGGCTGGTGGGAGGGGGGGGGTGGCGGGCGGGAGCGTACGCAGGGGGAGGTTGGCGCGCGTATCGAAAGCGCGTAACTATCGCGGGCGCGCACAGGTGGCGCGTGCGCGCGTCCGCCGGAGTGGGGGGAGAGACGCGAGCGGCGTTGCAAGCACGAACGAGGGCTGGCTGACCACCAGCATCGCTCGCGCGCTCGTGCCGGAAGGGTTGTGACTTTGCTTTTTTTCACGTTCGCGTCCATCACGTGAGAGCGCGCCTCTGACCGCGTTCCGCGTTATTGGCGCCCCGCCGGGGCTCTTCTCGTCAAGTGTTTGTGCCAAGTGTGATGACCCAGTGATAATCGTTTTTTCGAAGCTCTCGCGGTGCTTGTTGTTTGATTAAAGGGGCTCTACTCGTCGCGGCGACAGGTGAACCAGAGCCGGAGCTACGAGGTCTGGCAATCGCGCCTTCCAAGGAGAGAACGATTCGCCCGGACCACCGGTGAAGGGTAAGCGCTCTCTTATTCTTCTTTTTTACTTTTTATCTCTCGCCGCCACCACCCTCCCCCCCTACGGATTCAAAGTTTGACTGAATCAACGCTTCATTTTTTTTGAGACAGAATTTATTCAAAATTTTTACTGATCTTCTTTGACATCATCTTCTTTAACATGTATGCTAAATTTAAAGAGGCTTCACCATGTGGTTATCGAGATATTTGTTTGAAAAAATTGTCATTTTTAACATGGGTTCTTGTGAGAGATTGAACAATGCGACGATTTTCAACAATTAATTTCTCGATTACTGGATGATGAAGCTTCATAAAATTTGGTATATATTTCGACATGATTTCAAAGAAGATTTGGGCAAATTTTTAAGTTATTCTGTCTCAAGGGATTTTACGTGACTCCTATTTCAATTTATTTCAATTTATCTCCGTATCGTGTGGTTTTTGAGATCACGTTAATTAAGAAAAGTTTTTGCGAAGTGTTTCAAGAACAACGTACTCAAAATTCAAGGTGTAAAAAATCACAATCTTAGGATTTTTTTTAAACTAAGGGAAGCTTCTTTGAAGTACAATAAAGAGCTTGGAAAAATTTCAACAAGTTCCACTGCCCAGAATTTAAGATATCAAGAATTGAAGATCGCGATATTTAACACGTGCTCTTTTCGAGGAGACTGCAGAAATAAATATAGTGATTCTTGACAATAAATATCTCGAGTTCTACGTAGTGAAAACTCTCTTAAAATTTAATACAAAATTGCACATTTTATCAAAGAAGGTTCTTGCAAATTTTTAACAAAATCCTAAAAGGAAACACGATTTTATGATGGAACTAGCTTAAGCGTTGCAGTTTCATTTGGCAGTACGTTAACTTTACTCTTCACTTCTCTACTCAAGCCCATATTTTAAGTTAAATTTGGCGTTTTAAAACTGCAGAAGAGTTTTTTTTTGAGTAAATTTATTCCAAAATAGTCAAATTTTTTAAAATAGCAGCCACATTCAAGATGAAATACGAAAAAATAATGTCAAGAGTAGAGAAGTTAAGAGTACAGTTAACGTACTGCCGTTTCATTTGCGGCTCGCACAATCTTACCCCGTTATTGCTAACTCGGAAACCCGGACCAAAATCGCCCTTCCCGCATTCGTGTCGACTCGAATATCCATTTGTTTGAACGATCTCCTTTAACGAGCACGCACGCGTTCCCGTCATTCCGCCGATACCCTCCTCTCACCCCCGCTTTCTATTATTCCAGCATTATCGCTCCCGACAAATATTTTTTCACGCGTTCGAACATTTTCGAATGATATACTTATATTATTGGCCGTTATTATCATTTCGGAGCGACATTATCATTACGAGGACCAGCACGCTGGAAAAAATTCACGAGTTTATTTACGAAACGCGAGTTGAAACGAGTTTAAAAAAAAAGAGTATATTTGCCAGTTATTGTTATTATTATTTTTAAATTATATTTTTATGCCGAAAAGGAGTAAACGCGTTTTCTCGGAGATAAAGTGTTTGCTTTTTATTATTATTATATTGTTTCGTAAATACATTTTTATCCTTGTATAATATAGATGAAAACTCACTTTTGCAGAGAAAAGTATAATTGTTTGTTTCATTTTTGCTATTACGTAAATACTCTTTAATCTTAAATCTCGGAATTGAGAACACATTTTATATTTTTCTGCGAAACATGCAGAGTTCGAAATGCGTTTTCGCGGAAAAAACAGGTATTTATTATTATTTTGTAAATACTTTTTTTATTTGAGATCTCGAAATCGAGAATACATGTAAATTTTTTTACGAAATAGAGATCGAAATGTGTTTTCGCGAAAAAAAAACAGTGCTTGCCGGTTTTTATTTACTATTTTGAAATGAAATTTTTATTCCGAATATCCTAGGAATCGAAAACATACGGATTGAAATTCGCTTCAGCGGAGAAATCTATGTTTGTTGATCGTCAAGAGACGCTTTTGTTATTATTTCGAAGCTAACTTTTTTTACTCCGAGAATCAACAGTCTCGGAATTATTTTGAAACCACACATTTTCATTTCGCGAACCGGCGATCGATGAAATAATATTCGAGAGAGTTGATGCATGAAATAGGTCAATACGCGTTTCGGCAGAGAAATATATAAAAATATAATCGTTATTATTATTACTCCGGAGTCACTCGTTTACTCCAAATTTCGCAGAATAAAAAAAATTTGTCATTATTATTATTATAAGTTGGAATAAAAATGATCTCTCGAAGTCCCATTTTTATTTTGCAAATTAACAGTCTTGTACAGAATATCGTCGCGAGGCATCAGGACAGATAGAATTTTTTTTTTCGGTCTATATTGTTTTAACTCGAATTCCGGAATTCCCGTCGTCGCGCGGACCGATCTGCGACGGCCAAAAATTTTGTAGGCTCGGAAATATTGCACATTTTTTTTTAGTTTATTGCTACTGTGTCGATTCGGATTCTGGGATTCCCGTCGTCGCGCGGACCGATGCGCTTGCTCGTTTCGATGATGAAAATTTTGTAGTCTCGGAAATATTTATTTTTCTTTATTTTTCACCGTTTTTTCTGAGTTTTCACGATTTTTGGATATGTTTTTTCGATGGAGGAACAATTCGGGGAAAACGGTGTTTTATGGAAGGCGCGCAGCGTGCTCGCGATGGAAATATATCGCGCTGCGGACTGATGCGATGGTTAACCGGTGCGTGACTCGCGGAGTGAGCCGTACGCTGTAACCAAACCGTCTGACCGTACGGTGACGCTTTTCACTTGACGCCGCGTGATTCGCGTCAACGCTTCTTTCGCCCGCTTCATTTTCAGCTTGGTATAATTTCGTCCCGCGCGCGTCTCTCGTTTACGAGAAAGAAAATATGAAAATTAAAACACGCGAAAATTATACACTGATACAAAAATTTTTTCTAATAAATTATTAAATATTGAAATATATTGCTCAAAAATTCTTGGTAAAAAATTAGATTGAACGGATTTTCAATAATTCATATTGAATCAAGGAGGAATTTTTTTAAAATATACATAACCACTTGAATTATATAAAAAATAAATATAATCTGAATATTAATTTGAATAATAATTTTTGTCTGTATAGTAGCATAAAAATATAAAAAATTGGTAAATTTACTTTTTCTTAAACACATTATTTTTTGATATAGTATAGTCTACATTATTTATTGGGAAAAATGTAAAATAAAAACATCTCGATCGTCCCAAAATGATATTTTTATTCGATTATTTTGTTCGTTTTTAGAATCGAATCGAGTTTGTCGCGGGCGTTTCTTAATTATTTTCGTGCGACGAGCCGAATGGCACACAATTAATCTCGGGCATGGGAGAAATGAGTGTCTTTGACGGGTATAAGAAGTTTGGAGGAAAAAAATCGATAAAACTCGGGTATTTGTTGTACAGAGTTTGGAGAAAGTATTCGCGGCACGTATGAGCAAGGTGCACGGCAAACAATCCATTCGTTTGCACCGCAAACACCGGGCTAGGGGCTGCAGAGCGAGAAATAGAAAGAGAGAGAGAGAGGGAGGGAGGGGGATGAAAAGCTCGGAGAATTAATGAATTTAAGCGAAATGCTGTTTGCTCTCGGAGAATCTGGGCCTGAGTCTCGCGAGTTGCACACGTTCTCCTTATTCTCCGCGCTCCTCGCATCTTTCCGCACCGAGGATAAACTGTTCCAGTTTCTATAACACGAGCCAACGAGCAATCGAGAACGACGCCGTCCGAATCCCTAAAATTCCACCCTCGATTCTTTACTTCACCCCCTTTTTTATTCCCCCGACTCTTCCCTCAATTTCGTTTAACATTTTTAACATTTATCACGATTAACATCCTTCTCTCATGACTCTTTCTAACCCTTTTCGAAATAAGAGGCACAACGAGTTACTTGGAAACATTTCAAAAAACTTCTCTACGCGTCTATAAACCTCTTTTTTTAATTTAATTTTTCATTCAAGTCTTTGTTTTTGATAAAATTGTTGATACGTACAAACAAATGAGAATTAGATTATTTTTTATTATTATAAATGTGATTCTGTGACATTATTCATATTTTACAAAACCTTGAATATTAAAAAATAGTATTTTAGAAAATATAATGCTCATGTCCCCTTACTATTTTTAAATTTGTCCAATTATTTTCTAATTACTCTTTTGACATAAAATATATATAATGGCGAGATACAAAAATACGAAATGCGTATTTTGAGCCTTTGAAAATGTCACAAAAATAAGCAAAAAAAAATAGGAATACGTAAGCGGATTAAAAATAAGGGAAAAAGCCGCACTGATGTAGCTTCCGTAAACTGAAATCGTTTCCCGGATGGCTTCGTATTCTTTCTCGGATCGATAAATTTCGTGTAAAAGTTGTGAAACGTCATTAGCGTCGGGGCTCGGTGAGAATATCGATATGAGAAGGGATGGGGCTGGCCCATAAAATTCAATTAAGCTCCCTCGACACAAGAGCCGGCATCCGGTAGCCGGTGCTGGGTCAAACGCGCACCAACCTCGTCGGGGCAACTTTTTCCCTCCTTGTACGGCTTCGATCATCATTTTTTCGTAAGTAGGCGAACGGCCGGGCAATAATCTCGTCGCTTGGTAGGCTTGAGAGGCTTCTTCTCCCACGTTTTCATTATTATTTTTCAGTCTTTGACCTCCAATCGCCCATCCTTCCCTTATTCATTTTTCTCCTTCTTTATTAATCAGCCCTCTTTCTCATTCTCTTCCGCTTTTGTGCACCCTTCTGCCACGGAATATCTTTTATTGCGTCCATCAATGTATATTTCATTCACTCTCGCATAATTAAGGATGTATGAGAGATATTTTTTAAAAAATCAGAATTTTACTAATTTTTTATATTTCGTTTTAAAAAGCACATATGAAAAAATTTTGTGCCAAATTTTAAATCGTTTATTTACCGAGTGGCTTAAGAGTTATCAAACCCCAAAGTTGCTGAGATTTAACATTGCTTCCTATACGGAGAATTCTCGTAAATTTGTACTGAGTGCAAATTTTTAATATGAGCGATTATCATAAAATATAATATACATACCTATGTATATTATTTGTAATGGAATGAAGAATATGGTTGGATGAAACGATAATATCGATTCGAAAGTTTTAACTCAAAGTTTACGTTGATTATATTTCAGGAGTGTATCTGATAATCGAGAAGATACTCCAGCAAAGTGATTGAATGTATATACAATAGCGCAGAAAATTGGAAACAACTATTATCGATATGAAACTTTGCAGACTTTCACAACCTCCATTAAATATCGAAGCAGTTTCAGTTTAACAAACAGTACAATTGTTTGATAACAAAGTTTTCATGTTCTAAAAATGTGATTGAATAATTCAGAAGTATTTTCATTACAGCGTTTTTTAAATTGCGATGGGTATACAGTTATTATATATAATTATATGTAAATTCAAAAAGCCTTCACGTAAATTATATAAAGTTTTTTCTTCACTTCTATATATATTTTATAAAATAATTAATGAACATAATTAATCGTTTTTTGGATAAAAAGGGGGTCACTTTCGTGTGAGATAATTGCATTTTGAAAAGAAAGACGTAAAATTGAATTCTCGCATGAACTCTGCGTTAAAAATCGGATTTTCATCCCCAAAATATCTTCGTTAAAACGTCTTTTTTTTAAAATGTCAATTTTGTACAGCTGGGGAACTTTTCCGATAGTTTCATTTGAGAAAAATATATACATCTCTCTTTTAATTGACGCTCTTGATGGACGCATCCTTAAAATGTCTGCGGGGCTAAGTTCACAGACGTGGACAATGGACGCTGCATAATGGCGGATGCGAGCGGCAGCGTCTCCACGTGGTACATACTCTGGGTCAAAAGTTCAAAGCGTGTCACGGGAGGTGCATCCTATAGTATATATTCGGGCATTCCTATCGATTCCCTCCCGCATCCCCCCGCGGCTAGTTCCTTCGCCATCATTTTTTTCGCGGTTCCGGCGTGCTCGGCCATGATCATCCGTGAATGTACTCTCGCGAATTTCATACATACGCACACATAGGAACGGAAATGCAATTTCAAAAATTCGTAAAAATTTTTGAATTTTTTTTTTTTTGATTTTCAACTAACGGTTTTAAGGATGTACGGGATAGACAATCTCAGCAAAACGTAAATTCTTGACATGTTATAAATTCGTAAAATCTGGACTCTGATATTAAATTGTTGCCAGTTATATAAAAAAATTAAAAATTCACGAGAATTTCATACTTAAAAATTCGTATTCAGTGCAAATTTACGAATTTTCCATGTAAAAAACAATGATAAATCTCAACAACTTTGTAGTTTTATAACTCCACTCAGTAAAATTATTTCAAATTTGACACAATATTTTTTTCATACGTTTAAGAACAAAATATCAATAATTTATCAAACTCTCATATTATTTTTAAACATATCGCTCATACATCCTTAATCTAAAAGCCTGAACGCGTCCATCATCGGACCACACATTAATACATAAATTTCTATATTAATTTCATCTTGATCTATAATTTTGAAATTTTCACTGCAAAATGGGGATCTGCGCCCAACTATTGAGAGACGTTTGTCTTACT
Source organism: Cremastinae sp. A BG-2022a (assembly GCA_030522545.1). NCBI lineage: Eukaryota > Metazoa > Arthropoda > Insecta > Hymenoptera > Ichneumonidae > Cremastinae sp. A BG-2022a. Next base: position 33,950 of record JAPYYW010000610.1, read on the forward strand.
TTTTCCAAGTAAATTCTGAGTGAGGTGAATCGAAGGTAAAAAGTGCCCGGTAATCCCCGATGAAACGGTGGAAACGTCGTGCCCGAGAACGCTCGAAGATCCGGAAAAGGGGAGAGAAAGTGCAACGCGCGCGTTACGAGCAAACAAAAGCTCCCCGGTACAAATGGCGTCCCCGGAATGCTCGTAGGAAAAAAGTGGGCGAATTGATGAGCGAACGGACGAGCGCGTTTAAACGGATAAACGACAAGAGCGAAACGAGATAAAAAAAGGAAGAGCGGCGAGGGGGGAGAGAGCGACTGATCGGGAGGGAAAAAAGCTCTCAGGTCGGCCGCAAGCTGCTTGTTCCATAAATCAGGTCCCTGTCGATCCTCTCTTTTTGCGTCAAGCGCTTTTTTACCCCCCCCTCCCCCCCTCGCCCTTCCATGCACACACGAGCTCTTCTTGTATATTTAATTGTTCGATCGGAAAGCTCAGGGCTATCGCTTCCTCCCCCACCTCCCTCTTTTCTTTTTTACAAAATATCCGTTGTTACTCCTGACACGGATCGTACCTTGGAGTACAAGGAAAAAACAAAAATAAACGAAAATAGAGAGGTGACGGAAAGGAATAATTATATGCATTACGAAAAAATTACCTCTGATAGGACGAAAAAAAATCGAGGGTATATATTTGCTATATATACAGTTTATTTTATTTATACAAATACTGATGGTTCTAAAATAAGTTATTAGTCATATCGAAAAATACTAATGCATTCACTGAACTAAAAATTTGATTGAACCAACAAAAAAAAATTGAATCTTGTTTTTTTTTGTCATTTGTGTTAATTTCAAGATAAAAAATGTCTTATTTTATCTCACTCTGTTTATATTTATTTATTTTCTTCGCTCGGTGCCTTTTCCGAAAAATTTTAAGAGAACGGGATTAGTGCAATGATTCCTGGATAAGCGAAAAGCTTGCCGGAGCTTCGAGCCTGAAGTTGGAGACCGTTGCACTTTGCACTTTTGCCACGGCTTTCTCTCTCTCTCTCTCTCTTCTTGTAACGAAGCTGAAATCACGTAAGCCCCTTGCCCACGCGAGTACCTAACTTATCGCTTTTTAGGATTACCGGAAGTTTGGCTAAAATGCCGCAACCGAGATCTCCACGAAGCTTCTCTTGTACGATTTTTCTCTTCTTTTTTCCCCCAACAGATTGAAAAACGTCCCTCAATCCTCTCTTCATTTATTTTCGAATAATTATTTTCAGACAAATTTTACAAAATATATAGTTACAAATTTTATTTATTAATTTTTTCAAGTTGTTGGGGACAAATATAGTTTTTTAATATTTTTCTTCTTAAATATATAATTTTTTTAGTACTGTAAAACGTTTCAAAATTCAATGTAGTGATCGTTTTGAGTACAGCTCTTTTTTCTGATTGTTTTTTTTTATTTATTTAAACTTTTTGTTTTAAGTAAAAGAAGAGCCCGAGGAGATTCGTCGTTTCTCAGGGTCCAGTGGCCTCACTTCCGGTTAGTTTATGCGCGCGAGGACGTATATAGAATAGGACGCCGCTTTTCTCTCTTTTATGACAAAGCTAGATATTCTCTCCCCTCTGTCCTTTTTCCACAAGCCTTATTATAACCGCGCGAGCTTTTCACTCGGACAATGCAACAATGCCCCCGAGTTTCTATTTCCGCGAGTGCGCTTTCAATGCGGGGGAGTTTCTCGCGCTGATGCATCCAGGGAGAAAAAACGGACGAGACGTCGCGCGGAAAGACACGATTTTTTTTTATTCTGCCGTCTCTACAAATATAATAACAAAAATTTGATGAAGGCCTCGACGAAAAAATTTCCATTTTCTCGCTATAGATTTTCTTCTTTTTTTCTTCTTCTTTCCCGTTCGAATAAACGGGTTAAAGCATTCGAATATTTTAAAGGCTCGGCCGCGCGTTGTTTTTCACTCGAGATTACAGGGGATTATGAAAAATAGAACGGTGAATCTTGCGAGAGTTAAAATTTTCATGGGGAGCGAGAGGGAAAAATTGAAAACAAAAGCGGCGAAATCCGATGATGTATCGGACTCGACGAAACGTCGGGAATTCACGTTTTTATAACCGCGATTCGACGACGCTGGAAAAAAAAAAGAAAATTACGATCCTCAATAATTTTGCTCCATTGTGCGCTCCGAGAGCTATACCTTTTTTTTCCTTTTTCCCTCCGCACACCAAACGCGCCTATCAAAGCTCGCTCGTCGCTATTGAATTTTATTAACTGACTTTTATCTCCGAAGCATCATGCTGTTCTGCGTTTTCACGAAATTTAAAAAAATTTTCCATCGAACGATATTTCCTCATGCAATATTCCCGAAAGAATTAGATTCTCGTTTTGCCATGAAGTTCACGTTTTTGAAATTTTCAGACGTCGAAAAAGCTTTAGCGTTTTTAAGCCGATTTTTTTTTTAGGAACTGCAAAAAAGTTGGAAATTTCATTTATGGTAGTTCTCTTTGTACATGTCGATTGAAAAAAAATGGCTGTATCAATTTTCAACAAATTCCTAAATAATCGATAAAACTATAGAACCACCTTAAGAAATGATTGTCTAATAATAGGAATAAAAATAAAAACAGATATAAATTTTAAGAAAATTAAAATATGAAACTTGAAGGAGTAAAATTAACTCTATGTCCATGCACAAAATTAATGTTTTTAACGAAATTTTTTGAGACGATTATAAGAGAGATCAGCGAATTTTATTTTATTTAAAATATTATTATTTCAACGTGTCGTTACGAAAGATGGCATTCGATAAAATAATTGTTCGTCATCCGAAAATAATTAACCGCTCATAAATATTCATGGCTGGCGTTGATAAAATAAACAGGTCGGTTCAGGAAGGAAGGAAGAGGGCGGTTGAAAATTATAATATTACATTTTTTTCTTTTTTCGATCAACGAACAGGGCCAGCGTCGCGACATTATACATCGATCGTTTTAATTCCTATTTATTTTCCGTTCGTTAATATTTATACGAATTTGAAACGCTCCGGGAATTAATTTCAGTCAATTTATGACGACGACGAGTAATTCGGATAACGGGAAAACGAATAATTCCACGCGACACGCTCCGAAAATAAAAGGAAGAAAAAAATATTGCGAAAACTCGATGATTTTTCTCGATGGAATTTTCATCGGAATAATGGAATAATATTTTTTACTGCATCGTTTTCTGCGCCGATTGTCATAAATTCGATAAAATAATGCAAGGGAACAAAAAATATATGAAAAAATTGAAAAATATAACGCTGAGTCGGGATTTTATTTGCTATATACAATATGAAAAAGAGATGAATGTAACGAATATAATGATGGGCTTTGAACTATACGTCGTTGATATTCGAAAATATCGCTCTCGAAAATAATTAAATTCGCATAGCCCGAGGTACTTTGTCCTCGGAAAATCCAGTTATCTCGTCATCTTCCTAGTCGTTGCTATCGTTAGCATCAAGCTCATGCTCTTTCGACGTCGGATGAAATTTCTTGAAAATTAAATTGGTTCCGCGCGCAGCCCCTCGTTCCGCCTACTCAAATTCATCGAATCAAATTGTCATAATTGTCTCTCTCTCTCGTCTCCACCAGAGACGACTGGAAACCTCTCTCATTTATTCACAAATCGCGCGACGCACTGAAAAGCTTTTTATTTTCACGATTCCAAAAGTAGAGAATTTTCAATCGAGTTTTAAAGTGCTCGAAAAATTGACTAAAAATTTCAAGCGTTCTTTCATTTATTTTTGTGCGATGAGAATTTTTCATTCCGAATTTTCGAGTCGATTCCTTTCGTCGAATTTTTTATTCTTTTTTTTATTTATTTTTTTACTTATATATTTATGTGTGTGTGTGTGTACCGTATATATTTTTATGCGGAAAAAAACTTGTGTAACATTCGGGGCGAGAAATTTTTAACGATATCGCGTTTCTCTGGCTCCTGTAACTATTTGCTTGCTTCTTCTTCTTCTTCTCCCGTCTCGCTTTATTTCTCGCGTGCCTTTTCCGACGAGAAGCTAAAATTGCTGGAAAAAAACGCAACGTCAAGTTTTTCTTAACGCTCGCCCGCGCGGAGTTAAATTCTTTTCTGGCTCTCCGGGTGAACGGCGAGAGAGCTCCGGGTTGAAATGTTTAAATAAAGCTTCGAAATTCAGAAAAATCCACGGAGGAAAGCGAAAAAATCGTGTTTCGCGCTCGAGGAATCCTCGAAAGTGGCAACCGCGAGAGTTTTCACCAAAAAACGTTTTGGCCGACTCAACTAAATAACCGTCGGTCGCACATAGGACGAATTATAAATATTTAGTTCATTTTATTTCATAAAGAAAATAGAAAAAAGCAAACAAAACGTTTGTTTCTATGCAGGTGATCGAGTTCATGGATAATAATATATTACGGTCCAATTTAATACAATGCAGATGAAATTATGATAAAAATATGTAAAGCTGAGAGAAAAAAAAAGAGAAAATGGAGTTAACCAAGTTAAATGAGACGTTGCCGGGAGGGTAGATGAAAATTGATTTGAGACGTAGAGCGATGGAAGACTCGAGGTATTATAGGAGCGAGAAATTCTCTTCACTTGGATCCTTATTCGAAAGGATTACGGTGCAGCTTACATTTTCAAAATTTCTTGAGTCGACATTGAATAGATATTGATAAGCATTGTTATTCCAGAAATTCAATCCTGATGTACCGTGGTAGGATTTCACAAACGCATCATTACGTAGACAGAGAGTTTGAATACGTTGCTCTTTAGTGCTGATGCGAGCTAATTAGTCTAAAGTGAATTCAGATTATAAAAACAGTTCACAGATTTAAACTGAAGTTATATTACGTGGGGTGAACATACTAATAATTGCGAATATTTAAAGATTTTTATACTTCATCATTTTCCAAATATTTAAAGAAAAAAAAAATCTTCATGCATTTCATACATTTATTTCAAACAATATTTAAAAGTATGTAAGAACAACGTTATGAAATATAAATCTAATACAGAAAACATCGTTTAATTATGTTCAATTATTGGGACGTTATATTATAATTAAAAAAGAAGAAATATATTCAGGAAACAACAATCAATTCTTCCAAATTGTTATACCACGCAATATGAGAAAAAAAAACATGGTAAAATGCTTTCCTAGACCACGCAGTGAATTCTTTCCGCGTGAAGTACCCAGAAAAGAAAAAATCGCGAGACTCGAAAAGCATCGAGAAACTATCGCGATGGGGAATAATAAAAAGTCATATAGGTGCGATCGAAGTAAAAGCAAAAAAAAAAGAGCAAAAGCAAGGAAGAAAGAGAGAAAGAGACAGAGAGTGCGGGGGGAGGGAGAGAGGCGCGAATGTCGAGATTATGGAAAAAAGCGAGGCGGAGCAGTTGGTGCGGTTTGATACATAGGAATCGAGCTCGAATTTGGGGCACGGATGAAAAGTTGGCGAAGGAAAGGAAGGAGCGTTGAGAGAGAGAAAAAGACGGAGCGAGAGGGAGTTTTGAAAGGGCTCGCGCGCGGAAAGAAAGTGCTGTATTCGTTATCAAGGTGTGTGTTCCCGGGAGATTTACGCGAGCGACATATTTATTGCTTCGAGAGTTGCATTCGCGTTCGCGTATAAGCCTGCTGAATTCGAGGGGGGGTTGCGCGACGTCCTCTCGGCTTTATACTCGCTGATTCAAGAAGATTCTCGCCCGACCCTCTCCTGCGCTCGCCGGCTCGCGACGAAGGGGTTGGGGCAGGTAAACCCGTACACTCGGCTGTGAGCTCGCATATGGCCCGGTTATTCTGCTTATAATTTCCATTTGACCTCGAGCGAAGAGATAGACTTGACACGGGGTCTGAAAGAGCGGATGAAAGATCGAGACCGCTCTCTCAGCATCTCCCTTCAAAACTCCCCCGCCTTCCCTTCTTTCCCCCCTGTATATATATCACTGTACTTTTCAACTTTCATGAATTTCCGTTGGAGACTGCGTTAATGTTTCAACTCTCGTTTCTCTCGTCTCCCGCAACTCCCGCCCCTCCCCTTTTTTCCTTTCCTCTGTACACACTTTTGGTTTTTTTTTATTTTTTGTTCCACCTCTGTGAATTCTTCACGATAATTTTTGCTCCGGCAATCCGGCCGACATGGAAAATTCTCCGTAACGCGGCGTGAATTTTTAACGGGCTTTCATGGAGGCTCGACGCGACCGAGCCACCGATTCCTCTCTCTCTCTCGTTCGATCGAAATAAATATTTTCATCGTCCCATATATACAGGCAAATTATTTTTTAGGGCTCTCTCTCTCGTACGGGGAGAGAATTTTTATTACAAAAATTATTACTACACTTTTTTTTCGTACTGTGCTGCATTTTTAACAATTTTTCATGAATCAAAAACACATTGTAATTTTTTTATGCTGGGTATATAACAATTTGTTGAGAACTCTTATCGTTAACATCTCGCACAGCATTCTCCTTTTATCGAAAATTCAATTAAAAAGTACACAATACGATAAACGAAGTAAAATAGCGAAAAAATGTCTCTCTTAGATAAAAGCTGGAAGTGCATTTGCACTTTATCCCGATAATTGAGTTTCTTTCTCCGATGTCGCTTCGAAGTATCAAAGAGCATCCATTTCCGGCCATCCTTCCATCAAATAATAAAATAACGCCAATAATAACGGTATCATAAAATGACAAAGAAGTAAAATCGACGAAAATGATAAATATAAAAAGAAATATATTAAAACGCAAGAATGGAAAAATGATTAAAATGCGAAATGTCCTTTGAACTTTGCTGAGCGACGATGAATGAGTAATATTAATGTGGAAAATCGAGGACGCGTCGCGTATATCGTCTCTACGAAATTTCTCAAAGCGTCGATAGCACTTGTCACTTATTGATGGAGATATACCTCTCCTCTGCTTTTAACGCTCGCACATTCGGTCGATGAAATTTGATTTCCCTCGTAAACGAGTTATCCCCGAATGAGAATGCTCAAAGCTCGTTCGCGCGACACGCAAGGACCTCCGCACTTTGCACTTACCCGAAAAGCCGCAGAATATATCCTTCCCTTTTTTTTTATTTCCCAAAAAGCTTCGCACTCCATCCGAAAGGTATGAGAGAAGAAAACTCGGCGAAATTTTCGATTGATTCGTACGAGGCAAAATATTCGAGCACGACCTCTTTTATTTTATCTCAAAAAAGTTTTATTTCAGTAAATTCTAAAAGTTACGTAGAATAAAGAGTCATCGACCTCTCGAATAAAAAAGACAAGAGTCACAAGAAAAACTTTTCGATTGATTCGCGAGCGAATAAATTCGTAATTCAGTCGTGAATTTTTTTTTTATTTTAAGCGAAAAAAATATGGTGAATTCATATATAGTTGATGAAAGAGTCTGAATTTTTAGTATGCTGTTTTCGAAAGCTTCGCTACGAATCCGGAGTGCAAAAACGCGTAGAAATTTGGAGGCTGATTCGTGGGTTAGGAAAATAGTGAAAATGCCGATGGGATTGGTAATTTTGGGGTGGAATTGACTGTTAAATTTATGTCCCGTCCATGGTAAGGGAGGATCAAACCGAAGCGAGATAGGACTCGGGAGCAATTTAGATAAGGTGAATCATCTCGTAAAACGGGCAGAAGTGGAATTTATACAGCGCCGATAAAATTAGTGACTAACCGAGAATAAGGGTTTTTCCCCTGTATGGAGATTTTTTTCTCCCTCTCTCTCTCTTTTTCTTCTTATTATCTCATCGGCGCGGCATGGGAGGAGAAACGTTCGCGGTAAGAGTTAGTCGCGTAATATATGTAAATGCATTGAAAGAGAGTTGGAAGCAAGGGATGAAGGGAAAAGCCCTAAGTAAATTTGTCCCGGGCAGTCGCCCCTGGAGACTCGTGACTAAGAATTCAGGATGACGTATGGTAATGCGACGTGTCCGTAACCGACGAATCGATAACTTTTACCCCCGTCCATATATCCAGAGCCTCCCTGACACCCTCCAACGAACCAATTTTCACAGATTACACAATCCAACCGCGCACATCGACCAATTTCTAATCTCTCACATTTCATTTTTCACCCTAACCACATAAATTTCGTCATTTCGACCACATATCTTTTTCCTTCTCCCGAATCGGACTACACAAGTTCTCTCTCGATTCTACTCTATACATCACTTTATCTCGTCGAAAACACCACGAGTTGAATTAACGATGTTCGTACCATCCCATTCGAAGCTCTTCTTATTTTTTCTATTCTTCATCGTTTCTTTCTTTTACAACAAGAAATATCTCAATAATTTCTAGATGGCAAAGCTTTCTTAAATTTAGCATCAATCTTTTTATACGACATCAAAGGATGTTTATCTATAGTTTTTTTAAATCTATATATGTAGAAAAAAACTTTCAACTGATGATTTTACATTTAGTTTCCATGGGAAGGGAGCTATTGAACACAGTTGCAGTAGATAAAATTAAAAAATCTCCTTAACAATAATTGATATAATATAAAGTGGCATGAAAATGTAAGTTAAGAGAATATGAAGAAAAAATAGAGTGTATGCTCGAATGAATTCGGATTCTGCATGGTAATAATCATATCGATTTGGAATAACACATGGAGAATTTGTGCAGCTCGCAGAGGCATAACGGGGGGAACAAAGGTAGGAGGAGGAAGGTACAGGAAGCAGGTTTTGAATATGCATCGCGCGGATCCGTTTCGTGCTCGCGTCGAAGCGAGCCTGCGGTCCGGTGCAACATTCCAGTCGCTCCCTGCACCCTTTTATTAATTAATCGAATTACTAATTGCCAGCTGGATCGTTAGTCGGACAATTTGAGTAACCGTTTGAGTAACCAAGTGCAAATCCAGTTATCGTCAAAACACTCGAGAGAGAGAGAGAGAGAGAGGACACGTTGCGAATAAAAATTCGAGAGACAAATACCCAAGATTATTCACACGTTGTGCGAGTCATCCGAATAATGGGGAAATAGGTACCACATGCATCGATCCATGTTAACTTTCATATATATTTAGCAGAGAGAATAAAAAATAAATAAATGCGGGAAAAAACATAAAAAACTGATTTTTGGATCAGTTTTTTCAATTGTTCAATATGAATTCTTGAATTTCGTCCCAAATAAGTAGCATTTTCGTTATCTACAGGAAATTTCCGATCAAATAAGGTTCTTTCCATTTTTTCAAAAATTTTCAAAGCGTCATCACTTTTTAAAAAATTAATGAATTTAGCATTTCCGTAGATAACGAAAATGCTAAATATTCGAGGTATATTCCAAGAATTCATATTGAATATACCGAAAAACTGATTCTGTTAATATAGAACGGATATAACGTCTGTTACGTCGGCTTTATAAAAATGAAAAAAATTAATTGTGGTAAATATAATTCATACCTGATGATTACAAACAAATTTTCCAAAAGCTCTATTTATAATTAATGTGTTCTATTTACATAGATATGAGGTATAAGAATTGAACATTCTTGAAAAGTTTTTCCAACTTTGTTCGTAAAAAATCTTTTCAAATATCCTGACAAATAACAATAAATTCTCGTCTCCTAGATTATTCAGCTTTTAACATGATTCTGACATTAGAATAACTATGAAAAAGCGAGGCTAAAGCGGAACTCCCTTAAAAAATGTGAAAGTCGTGTAAAAAATGTAATTTCTTGTTTTTAACGAGAAAATTTTCCGATTTCGTGACGTAGAACGGTTATACCGAAGAATAAGTTGCAGCAGAGGGCGATGTGGCTCGCGATGCGCGCGAATGAGCCGTGCGGAACGTTTTTAACGGCCCCGGGCTTCATGCGCCCGAACTGTGTCTATGAGACCGGCGTCGACCCGTCGAGCGAGAGCTGAACCTCGGAAATTAATTGTGGCTCGTGCGCTGTTTAAAAACAGTAAAAAAATAAATAAAAAAAATTCTCGTTCCCGCGAGTATTTCCGCGCGGGGAATTTTTTTCCCCGTCTTGTCGACAGTTGCCGGGAAAATGGCTTTTCGGCTCGATCCGGTGGTTACGAACCTTCCTGCCAGTTACTATCCTCGTAAGAATTAATTGCAATCGTTACCATCGCAGTTATTCCACCTTTTTTTCATCCCTCCGCGCATCTCTCCCGCCGGCGATCGCCCGAGGGAGCTCTTCCGCGAGATTCTCGCTCATCGAATCTCTCGTCGTTTCCTCTCTCTCCCCACCCCCAAAACCTCCTGCCAATAATTATTTCTTCACATTTCATCCGGAATACGCACGCCTTTTTCACGCTGCCTTCAATTCCTCATCGTTTTATCGATACTCGCGCTTCTACTTTTATTCTTCGTTTTTTTTTTTTCCATTATTATTTTTCATTCCTTTCACATCATTCTTATAGTATAATATTCTATTGCTGTATATATGTGTATATGTATACCCCCTTTTTTTCATCGCGTGTGCATCTTTCAAAAGATTTCCCATGATACTTCTGACAATTGCAATTTGCAAATAGATCAGAATTCATCGCGGTTCTTTTCCGATACTCGGGTGCTCGTTTTTTTTTTTAAATTTTCTTTCCCTCGTCATTATTTTTAGTTTCGTTTATTTCTATTATTTTTGTTGTATAGATGTTCACGTTTACGTATTTTATTAAGTACTTCTTTTTCATTGGACGATAATTATCCAATTGTGTTTTTAAATTTATCACGTCTTGAAGATTTCATCATACGTTTCTTTATTTATTTAAAATGATTATTTAAAATATTTTTGTCCTCCGCTTTTGTACATATATTCTTTATAAAATATTGATATAAGATATTTTAATATAAACAGTATATAATTTTTTCATTAGATATAGAGGTATATTTAAAAATTAAATATTGCTATACGAATATTATTGTGCTTAGCACACTATATCGATATTTTATTACATTATTTTAAACTGGACGATTATGTAAAAAGTTCTTTCATAAATATTCTGGCAATGTTAATTCACAAAAAGCTCGTGGAATCGTGGTCGTTATACGCGAGAAGGAAAATTCGGGGCGTGAATAGTCATTCCGGAGAACTTGAGGTTGGATGAAGCCAATCCAGAGCTCCTGCTGTCTCTCTCGCTCCCTCGTTTTCTCGAGGTATGAATTCGCGCTTTTGTTCTCTTTCGTCCAGGGCACTCACTTTGCATTGTTGCCGGGCCACTAATTACTGCGATCAATCATAAACTTTTCGTACGTGTTGGAGAACACGAGTCGGTATTTCCTTGCTGGCTCTCTCTCTCTCTCTCTCTCTCTCTCTTTGCTCGTGGTGGGATCCTCGGATCAAGGCTTTCCAGGCTGAGCTCCTTCCGCTCTCGATCCTACGATCCAAGTTCCTCGGACACGCGTTGTTATTAGTAAGCGGATGTAAGCCTCTGGCACCTTCGAGCCCTCGACGTCCGCTCTCTTCTTTGTACCAACTTGCAGCTTTCCGCCCCGGCGAGCACACTCGCGCCCCGGAAAAACTCCACCGCCGACGACCGCTTTCCCTTCGAAAAGTCATTTCCGCCCCGGTTGCACGCTTCGCTCTTTATTCCCATATATACATATATATAATATCTTGACGCGTTCGCTATATTTTTCATCCTTTTCATATCCACCTTTAAATTATTATCATATGAAAATATAATATTCTTCGAATATATATAAAATTCGTTCAGATTTGACTTGGACATTTTTCAAATTTCTTATATATAAAATTAATTAATTTATCGGGGTAGGATATTCACAAATGAGAACAGAAGCCCGTATATAAAAAGGTAAAATAATAATAGCACGCTCGAGAAGACTCGAAAAGATGGAGGGAATAAAAAATTCACGGCGCGGGATGAGAACATAAAAGTGCATGGTTAATTAAATATAGGCCAATTAATAAATCAGTTCTTTCGTCGATATAAATTGACTGAAGATTGACGAATGTATAAGGCGAGACGCGATTCCCATCTTGATTGCGCGCTAATTCCCACGAGTCGCAGTAATTCGTTCGTTACTCTCGCCTTTTCTCTCCCAGCGGGAGATTACGCGACGAATAATCTCGGGGGATTATTTCCGTAATGAAAAATCGTCCCCTTAATTGCGCCGGGAGGCGACGCCGTTCGCCCGAGAGAGTGATAAAAATATCGGGGACGCGAATAAGACGCCGCGGGGGCGGCCGCGTTGCTTTTCTCGACGATCGTCAAAGCTTGGGGAAGAGCTCGCCCGAATGCAACACACTGTGCTCGCTCGAAACAACAACTTGCCGACGATTTACATTGCACGCCGTTGTACAACTTTAGCACAATGGCAAGACAAGTGAAGCAATCCTCCTACGCGATAACACAATATCCTCATAGTCGAGAGTCTGACTTTCCGAGTGTGACAGTTGTTCAAGCTTATAAACCGAGAAAGCCTCCTCGTGGATTTCACCCTTTTGTCTCGTCTTACCAGCAAACACCCTGCTCACCATATATGATAAACAAAACAATAATATCTTCCGTTTGTTTTTTAACAGTCCTCTGCACTGAGAAAAAAAACAATTGAATCAAATAATATATGGTTTGACTCAAATAAATATTTTATTGCGGAGTGCCAACGTTATATGACATTGTCTCAGTG
>JAPYYW010000611.1:0-46536 GCA_030522545.1 Cremastinae sp. A BG-2022a
GAATAGAGTGCATTATGCGAAGTTGCATGAAGAATGCGTCTAGAAGAACAGCAAAATATCAATTAAAACGTCAAAAAAGCGGTCGCGTTGTCGCTCGTGCTGATAAAATTCAAATGTATTGAATTGTGAAAAAAGTGTTGCAACAAAAATAACATCTTTAACAAAACATACAATGTTAAACAAAACATTTTTTATTGAGATAATTTGTCTACCAAAACTAGGTTTGTCATCAAAAAATATATCGACAGAATGGAAATATTTAAACCAACAGGATTCTGTTGAATAATGAAACAAATTGAAACAAATCTTGAAGAAGTTTCTTGTATATCTAGACATTTGTAATACGTGATTATACGAAATGTTCCTTAACTAATAATTACATTATTTGATCACAACGAAGCCTTTATGTACCTTTACAATGTAAAGGTAGAGTTTTTAAAAACTCAAATAATGAATTTAATATTAATTGTTCTAAACTTTAAATAGGTCAAAATCGCTTATACTTTTTAGATAAAATAGAGTTGTAGTTTTTGGCTGTAAATACCTATAATTGCCTGGAAATCTTGTCATGACTATCTTGATATAAAATTCTAATAATTCATGAACAAACTCTAAAAAAAATTTGTTTACGAATTATGTTACGATAATAACGTATTGCGATTAATTGGCAGTACGTTAACTGTACTTTTCACTTCTCTACTCTTGACATTATTTTTTTTTTACTTCATCTTGAATGTGGCTGCTATAAAAAAATTGACTATTTTGAAATAAATTTACTCAAAAAAAACTCTTCTGCAATTTTAAAACGCCAAATTTAACTTAAAATATGGTCTTGAGTAGAGAAGAGTAAAGTAAAGTAGAGTAAAGTTAACGTACTGCCCGATTAATGAATCCGTTACAGAAATTATGAAAAAAGGAATAGAGGTTGATAATCCCAGCTACCATAAGAAAGTAAGCTTAAACAAAATTCAAATTAATTCATGAATAAACTCGAGAAATAATTTGTTTACGAATTTCGATAACGCATTGCGAATAATGAATTGTAACAGAAAATATGAAAAAAGGAACAGCAAAGAGCTACCATAAGGAAGCAAGCTTGCGTCTCGATAAACTACCGTAACGATTCTCCCATCTCTTTTCTTCCGTCTCTCTCTTTCTCTCGCTCACCAGCGGTTCATCCTCGCTCTGAAATATTCGAATTCGCGGGCTGCTCGAGGCGATTTGATTTCATCGGGGATGAGAAGTTGGAGCGAACGAGAGCGCGGAGAGGGAGGGACACAAGAAGCTCGAAAGAATAAGGGAATAAGCGTAAGGAAGTAGTAGCGTGTAACAAGCCGGAGGCCTCTTTTCCTCTTTTATTTTCGTTTCTTTATTCTTTATTTTTATTTTTTTTATCACAATGAAATTTCTTTTTGTTCTATTTCTTTTCTTCTCTCCCTCTCTCTCTCTCTCTCTCTTTTGCTCCGCTTTAAATACGTGTATGGCAAACGCACGTTTCGAGAGGATACTTGTGGAGTCACCGGCTTCTCATTATACGAAAGCCGAGTCGGGTTTATTAGGTACGCAGCGGGGGTGGCCCAGGCAAAAGTCGTGTCGGCGCGCGCGGCATCATCGACACCGCTACCAAACTTATATATTACCTTTCCGATTATTTCTCTCCCCATTTATTCTTTTTTCAGCCTCTTTTCTTCAAACTATATACACCTTTGTTCTTTCTATTCGTATATTCTATACTCGTTGTTGTTTGTCGCTGTTTTTTTTCTCCCTCGTTTTTATTTTTTCTCAACCGAAGATCGAGCAACTACCGAAGATCGCGAGAAACAGCAGCGAATCGGTCAGGCTTGTTACACCGCTTTTCCTTTTTTTCTTTTATTTCTCGATCATTCTCGCTCGTTCTCTCCTTTTATTCTCATCTAACAATTATTAATGGCTAACTCGGGGATATCTCTCGACCCCGGCACTTTTATCTTCGTTCTCAAACATTTTTTTTTTGCATTTTTCCACTCGTATGCATAGGCACGATGACTCTCGGAAACTCGAATCATATTTTTCGTTTTTGTAAAACGTGGTTTTTATACTATATTACAATTTTTATATGTGAAAAATCGACTGGATGAGAAATTGAGTATAAATTGATCGATTCGAGTACAATTTTCGAAACAGATGCAAGAATTCGTTATTTTAATACAAAAAATGGAGCGACGACATGGCCGATTTGACACGTGACGCTTGATGTCTCTCATTGTCTGAATCGCGCGTGGCTGAGTTTTGAGCTACTTATGAAATCCGACAAGATTCCGACGAGATGATACGCGCAGAGGACGTATCGGAGATTCGCCGAAAAGCGGAGCACGATATAATTCTCCCGCTGCTAAAGTTCGAATAAATTTTATTCCGCGCGACGCGCACGCGGGGAATCAGTCAGCGATTCTTTTCTCACGAAGGTTTTTTTACTCAAATAAAAATTGGAAAGGTCACGGGACTGCGAATGGGGAAAATATTTGTATGTATGCGAAAAAAAAGAACGTCTTCTTTCGTACGAGGGCTTCGAGTTTTATTTGAATTTCTTCGAATGCCTTCACGAATCAATTTTTTTCTTCAACTTAAATATTTTTTTAAATGGTAACTTTTTTAATTCCTTCTTTGTTAGCTTACTCTCTATCTTTCTCTAATTTTTTCCGTTACCGATCTAGTTGGATATCAGAGCGCCGAAAAGTACATATTTTAAAATAAAATAGAACGAAATGAATGTTAGGAATGCGTGAAATGAATCTGGGATGTATACGTGTCGAGATTTATATTCTCACTGTTTCTTGTAATCAATCCGAGCGAAAGAGTTGACGAGGAAGAAGGTAATCGTAGACAAGCAAGTTTCTCTTTTCATTGAATATATTAGTCACTTCGATTCACCTTACCTTCAATTCCATTTTTGTTCTTTATTCATGCATATATTTATATTGCGGAATGGTACAATCATAGAGTGAAGTTCAATTTTTGTAATTACCACACAGATGTGAAGTGTAAATCATATTAATATTGACATTTGCTCAATTAAAAAAAAATTATTCTTCGATGTACTCATTTTATTATTATTATGAAAAGTATCAGAGTGATTAAGACAATTCAAGTTTTATGAACTATTTTTAAAATATGAGTTTCATAAACCTTTTTTTACTCGACTTCGAAGAGAAGAGATAAAAAAGAAAGGGGCATTGAACTTTTTATAAGTGAGCATTTTATTTTATTTATACAATGAAATTAATATAAGAGAAATGTCGAGGAAACAAAATTGACGAGTAGCTCCAAAAAGACAAGTAAATAAAATAATCAAATAGTGAATCGGAGCAATTAAAAAAATTGTAACAATTTTTTTTTAATATGAAAAAAATTATCGAATTTATCAAATCATTAAATGGTTGAAGTGCGTAATTACATTTTTAATGTAACTGTCAAATTTATTTTGTATATGTTTAAATCACAGTTTGATAATGAGGTACAAATTCGGAAATGATTCACTAAAATGTTTTATTTTTAATAATTTGAAAAATGCTATGTATTTAAAAATGGTTTAAAAATGGTGCGTAAACTATTCATCGTTATAAAGAACTATCAGGAAAAAAAATAAAAAATTTATAGTAAAAAGTATAAAGTTTAGATTTTGTCGATCCATCGTAAAAAAAAGTCACTTTTTTCAGGGACTGTCTCATGCTTAACAAAAAAACTTTTATAAAATGCAAACTTGAGCATAAGGAGCCTCGGAAGGAACTCTGACAGGTGATCTCGAAGACGATAGTTTTCCGTCGAGGAGCACTCACACATCGACTTTCGAAGCTGCACGATGGATCTAGAAGACGAGAAGAACGAAAAAGGGGTGAAGAAGAGTGAAAGAGGCGTCGTTCAGTGGCTGCGAGACTTTCAAGCTTGGTCGCACACTGTTAGCCATCAAGCGCGCTGCCCCGGTCAACTCCCCGTCCCTCCTTTTATCTCTTCTTTTATTTTTATTTATTTTTTACCTTATTTTTTTCTTACGCATCCTATAGAAAGTCTGTTTAGTTCCACTGCTATTTCTCCACTCGTTTACTTCTCTCGTGATGAGAGAATCTCCCAGTGGAGAATAACGCGAATGAGCTATTGTTCTCTCTCTCTCTCTCTCTCCCTCTCTTTCTCTTTCTGCTTCTTTTTTGTTTTTTTCCCCCTTTGCTAAACTCCTTCGCTTCTTTCGTATATTGCTATATAGATGTGCAAATTCGTGTGTACGCGCCATTTTTGTATCACTCGTACGCACACAATGATCGCGGCACCCCGCCGTGTAACTTATTTGCCACGATCCTCCTTCACGATTTTTACTTTAATTTGTAGCGACAGGGATGGAAGCACGCGAGTTGCATTCTTTCCTATATGTCTTTCTATGAATGCCCAATTCTTTTCAGTTTCTCCACTTTATTTTTATTTTTTGTACAATGTTGTAGTGCTTTTTTCCCCTCTCTCCATCGTCAAAACTGTTGAACGTTGGGATAAGTATCGTTAAGTGTTAATTTATTGATAGTAATTGTTTATTTGATTTAACCCTTTATAAGTTAACATCTGGTATAAATTTAATGACGTATATTTGAAAATGTTTTCACCCGAGAACTTTATGTCACGTCGTTTTTCTATTTAATATGGAGTCATAAAAAAAGTTACAGCGAATAAAGCTTCATTGAAATACTTATTCATTTTGCCTAAACGTAATTCTAATTCATTAAATTTTAATAAATTTCTAATAATTCTTATGAATTTTTATGAATTTCTAATATACATATACAATTTGAATTATTATTTCCATAGACATAACATTTATTCAGTATTTAATTATCTTATTATATAAAAACATCGTTAAAATTTTTATATAGTTAGAAATTATATGGATAATTTTAATTCAGAAATAAAAATTTCCAGAAATATTTACTTTGTATTGAAGAATCATTTTAATTAAAAAGTTAATATGAAGCAAACTTCATTTGAATGTGTAGCTTTAAAAAATGTATAATTGAACACACAACTATACATGATTTTTAATAGACTATTTCCATTTTTTTTAATTTCGCAAAATGTTCATAATAAATTGCAAAACGACATGGCATATTTTTGCAAAATTTTCAAAATCTTAATCGATAATTAAAATAAAATACCTCCGTTCACTGGTTTTGCTCGAGTGTACGTTCAATTCGTTTTTTATTATTATACTTTCATATGGGGTATCGTTTTGATCGATGAAAAAAAAATTGATCAGGGGAGCAGATAGCTGGGACGATCGCTTACGATTTCGGTAGCGGATTTCTTTCTTCTTTTTTTTCTGTGTTTCGTATCTCGATCAGTGAAACGTATGATCGCGATGTGGCTATAACACACCAGAGTGATCTAGACGAGATGAATTATCTTTTATGCGTACATTATTTATTCCCACAGAGGCCGCGCGAGCATACATACGAATGCACAACTCGAAAGCACACGTGCACATATGTACGCTTACACAGAAAAGAAATCTGATCGACGAACTTGAAACGTTCTAGCTGAGTAAGCCTCAGTTTAATTAATTCCTTAATTACTTTTCACCAGTCGTGTTACCATGAAAATAACCGGCATCTTTATTTCTCATATTCATATTTGTGCATGTACACTCCAGATCAAAAGTTTATTGGGGATGACTGAAAATTATTTGAGCTTCAATTTGAGTAATTCAACGATCAACTAATTAATAATTACAGAATTTAAAATAGAAGTTAATGACAACATTTATTTATATTAACACAATTTTCAGTTTGTACTCAAGGAGATTTGTATTAGGTTGCTTCTAAACTCTTAACCAGGTATGCATTCATATTATTTTATAACCCTCTAGAATCGAATCTGCTGAAGAGTCAGTAATATAAATAATACTTTTGAAAACAGAAGTAAAAAATTTTTTGAATGTTAATTAAATATGAGAAATGAAAAATTGCATTAAATTCATGAAAAAATTTTTTTTGGTACAGTCTAAAACAAACGCACGTCTGTGTTCAATAAAATGTCAAAAAAAAGAATAAAAGATTGAAGAATAGAGCACACGTTAAATTATGAATTCGCAATAAATCAAACGCCATTCGAATGAAATAAAAATCGGGTTAGTCAATACGCCATTATATTTTCAATTAAGAATCGCTTTTCGCCGTTATTTCAAAAAGAAATTTTTAGAAAAATCAATTAATTAAATCTTACTGTAAATAGACAGCTTTGTCTTGAAGTGTGAATTCGTTGATTTTGCTTTTTCATCACTAGACGTTGAGACATTGCCATGTCTTTTGTTAACAACAATAAAAAAGAAAAGGCGAATACATTTTTCGTAAATTGTTTAACGATTTATCAGATAATACATATTTTTCTTTTATAAATATACATATTTACAGCATATGTAAATTATATAATAATATATTTGTATTTTTTCAGATCGAAGGGATTATTTCTTTGGTCCAACATGGTTTCCTCGAACATCAAGAGATGTGATACGCCATATTTTCATCATAAACTTTTACATTCATACATATGTGGATATTTATAAATATATACGTATATAAGAATAGAAATTTATGAGTGAGAAAGATTCGATAAATACGAATTGGATGATTGATTCTCGGCTGTGAATTCGTATAATGGGAAGAGAAGCGAGATTACGGTTATATAGCGTTTTGAGGAGCAGGCCAGTATTTTGGACGAAGAAAATGAAGAAAGATCGTGCGGAAAGACGATCGAGCTTCGTCAAACCAACACATATACACAGAGGAGACTGAACGTGCACGAATCGACAATTTGCCCGAATACATAGAAATTTTGAGGGAATGGACGTGTTGCGCCAAGGCAAGAGGCACAAGGACGACCAGAGTGCCTTTACTTTGGTAGAGACACGGCACGCGAGTCTACCTGCTCGACTCTTTTCTCTCTTTTTCTCTTTCTTTCTCACCCTCCTGCTTTCCCTTTGACGTTTCTTCGTTTTCTTCTTCTTCTTCTTCTTCGTCTCCTCTCTCTGCTTACTCGTCGTTTTTTCTTTCTCCTTCTTGTTGTTCATCTCAAAAGGCGTGAAACGTGCCCTCGTAAAATTAATCTTCGCTCGCGTTAAACAGAACCTATACAGCAAACTATTAGCTCGAATTTTCGAGCCTGGTCCAACGCAACGTGTTGACCATTATTACTTTCTTTGTATTTAATCGCACGTCTATACATCTTCTTATAATTAATGTAGTAAACAAGCATTTGAATTGGATTCAATATAATCGCAATTATCATTTTAATACATTACATATAAGATTATTTTTATCTGAATTTTTAATGAGTTATGAAGAAAAAATATTCGTTGAAAAATATTCATTAAGCGTTCATCATCATGAACGTTTATTTTTATTAACAAAAGTGATTTTGGCAATAAATTATTGTTGCAAATAATTATTGTTATGATGATGATATATATACCTTATTTATTTGCAAATCCTTCATATATCTTGAAATAATTTGTTTATAAATACATGAATTCTTCATAAAACGTATACGAATGTCAGAATATTCATGAATTGTTCTTGACACGTTTCGCCTATTCTGATATTCACCAATATAGTTTTTATGACGAATTTCAATGGACCGAAAGTTTATGGTGTGAGATCCATCATAAATCAAGCGTGAATATTCTTTTACTATTTTACTTAAATTGAACTAAAAGATTTTAACGCGAATGAAGTGTATAAAAATCTTTCTTTTTCAAAGATAAAAATATAACAGACATAAAGGTGTGTTTTCTGGCAACGATCGCTCGGATAAAGATTCGGGGCTGAGAAACATAATTTTCGATACTTGGAATCGGATGAAGAAACATTCACGCGCTACCATTTGATGGGACTGATAAATATGTATATACTTATATAAATGAAGAGAAAATTTTGGAGAAAAAGAGAGAGAGAGAGAGATTTGGTCGTATATACATCACGAAGCATATCTGGCCCTATAATAATCTCGGTGATTCTCTTTCTTCTGGCTAACGAAGCGGTCAAGCGTAGAGCATTCAGGAATCTCGTGCGCGAGATCTCGATTTCTCAGGATACGAAAGGAGAAGACGGGTGTGCTGCCTTTTGTCTCGACACGACTCTTCGGTGCACGTTCGAACGATTTTTTCCGTACGTGTGCGTGAGTGTGCTCATCGCGGTACACCCGCGCATCGCCTCGAGGGAACTCATGTGCCCGTGAAAACATGTAGCGAGAGGAAAGACAGTTTCGATAATCGGATACGTTTGTGTTTGCTCGCGCGATATACCGAAGCAGCTTTTCTCCCGTTCCTCGTGAGAGCACAAAAATTCTCGGGAGATCCATGGGATACGGAATTTCAAGCGAAATTGGAGAAACCCGATCGCCAAACGATCAGAAGTGTGAGAAAGTCGATATTCGAGATCATCGATTTAAAAAAATCTCCTTATAAAAATGTTTCTCTCACAGAAATGTGGAGATAATGAATCATTCACGACGAGCATGAATATCGCTTGAAAATTTGCAAAAAGTATAGTCACGACCTCGAGCAAACCTCTCCATCAATTATTCTTTGACGAGTGTCAGATATATAAAATATTTATTGCTCGTTCGTATCACAGCCAAAATTATAGCTTGACAAACTTACACTGAAGCAACTTCTCATACTGATGAATATACTTATCCATTTCGATAAAAATATATATATACGAAAGTACGAATATCTGAAAAAAATTCGCAAAAATGAATCATATGACTCATGTATAATATGAATACTCAAGCCTTTGAATTTCTTTGATGAGTATCAAAAAAAATCAAATTATTATTGCCTGTTCATACATCAATGAATATTAATTTATAAAATATAGGGAAAAAATCATTCACGACGAGTATATAGATCTATTGAAAATTTTCAAGAATTTGTCTCGACTTTGAAAAAAATCATTTATATGTATTGAAAAAATCATTCGCGAGTATGAAAATCTATTTAAAAATTGAAATAATCAATCATGAATGCAAGCAAGCCTCTGAATAATTTTTTGACGAGTCTTAAAAATATAAAATATTTATCGTACGTCCATACAAATTATTGCATGGCAAAGACACTTACATCGGAGCAACTTTTCACATCAATAAGCACTCGTATATATACTTATTCATATCATAAGTAAAAAAATGGAAATCATTCGCGAGTATGAAAATCTATTGAAAATTTGCAAAAATTAGTTACGACTTCAAGCAAAAACATGTGAATTATTTTTTGTCGAGTGTTAAGAGAATATAAAATATTTATCGTACGTCCATATAAATGATTGCGTGGCAGAAACTTATATACCGAAGCAACTTTTCATATATACCAATAAGTATATTCATATACTTGTTCGTATCGTCGTGAGTGAAAAAAATGAATCTATACAGCTCTGGGCGGTATATGAGAATATATGCGGTGGCAAAAGAACGGTGAATCGCATGCAAACTGACGGATGACCATCGGGGCTTGAACGAAGCTCCATACACATGCGATCTCCGATATTTTATGCAGTTACGCATGTAAATAAAACCACATATAAAAATTAAGGTATGAAGGGATTACGTGATGTGCGCCCCCTGAGAGCCGACACAAAAGAAAAGCGCGCAGATACGAAAATGCACAAAGCTGAATATAAATACGTTCGCTCACATAAAAATTTACATTTAATGCATACAGGGCGTTCCGCAAGTGCGAAAAATTCGTTAAACACATTAAATACGTTCGTTAAACATTAATTTGTAAACGAAAAGAATTTTATACGAAAAATTACTGTTATTTGTACTGTGGTAATAGTTTCGAAAATTTTAAGAATTTTTCACCCAAAACATATATAGTAATTATAATTATATATAAAATGATTAAATTTGCTATGTTCTGTATTAAAAAATCTGAATAATTGTCAAACTGTTACCACAGAACTATTGAGTATAGTAATTTTTCGTATAAAATTTTTTCCACGTACCTATATAGCAATAATTTTCAATTTATTGTGTACAACCTGCACTGAAAACGAAATTTGGTTAATTCAACAAAATATTTGTTTCAATACGTTCAACGACATTATTTTGCAAATTGAACTAAATTCTTGGTTGATTTTAATTGAGTTTAATTATTTCAAATAAACAAGTGTTGTTTCGACGAAATATTTTCAACTAAATTTTTTTCAACTAAATCTGTTCTCAGTGTGGGTGGCAATTCGTAAAATGTCAAATAATTGGTCAAATATGAAAAAGCTCTGGAGCACCGGATTTCGGACTGAATCTCATCGCGTGTTCCTTATATAAATTTCAGTCAGACTTTGGTCAAATTATTAAGCACAGGCAAAGTTAGTCTGTAATATAAACTTGTGTTTACGTCGCTGAGTTAAAAGCCAATAAATTGAATTTTTGCTCGATATGCTGTCAAGCTTGTGAAAGAGCCTGTACAAATAATTATCATATATATACACAGTCACGTACATATATACATGTGGATGGACGTACGTCGTATTATATTTATGGTAAGATAAGTTGGATATAAGTTGAAGTATACGAAAAGTCAGGTTTTCTTTGGCGCTTCGTGCTTGCGTGCCAGTTCGCATTCGCGGGTAATTTCTTGCACGCAATTGCCCGCTACTGGAATTGCCCGGTAGACGACCTCCGTCAATCATTTGCCCTTTTAAAATTTACTCGGATACGTGTACTCGTGCGCTCGTACATACAAACATACACACACACACACGAATTCGCGACGTCTCTTCTCCGATGTACCGGATTCATCCCTTCGCGTATTTATGCGCGCGAATGAGCGACGTACGGACACTCGTGCGCCGATTCGAGTGTGCTTCGGACTTTTTTTAAGCTGCCGTATATACTTTATATTATTTAAGTACGTGCGATCAACGCGAACGCGCGCTTACACGAGGAACGAGACGCCTCGGACTCAGGCTCTTGCGCTCGCAAAACGATTAAAGTTACCCGGAGAGAAGCTAAAAAGAGAAGAAACAAACGTGAAACGAGGAAAAGAATATTCTTTTGTGTAGGGAGATACATGCAAGGAATTTGAAAAGGGAGTGGCGGGATTTCTCAAAAGCGAGAGGCCTCGATCTTCTGACATTCTGTGGGAACTTGCGAAAAAGACTCAAAATGTACCCCCTTTCTCTCTCTCTCACTCTCTCTCTCTCTCTCTTCGTTCGTTTTTCTTTTTCTTCTGGCATGGTAATTGTGGTCAAAGGATTTGACCCGTGAAAAAAAAGAAATGGGAAAATTTTAAACTCACGAAAACCAAAAACGCTTGCCACGTTTATGCGATCAAGATACTTTCTTCGATCTTCGAACATATCTCTATTATATATACGCCTAATACTTCGAATTTTGTCAATACTAGTAATCAAGCGTTAACATTTGTAATTGACATTTTTTATTTTCTTATTTTTACCTCTTTTTACTTTTGATACACGTAGAAAATTTTATATAAAAAATATTAAGGTGTATTTTGGTATAACAGTTTGAACAGAAATATCCATGCAAATGTTTACCAGAGCCATCTCTATCAAAATTAAAACTATGAAAACCAAAAATTAAAGCACTGTGGCAACTGTATCGTAAAAAAAATTACCAGAGGTTAAAACTCTACCAGAACAATTTAATTGTCCACAAGCTTATCGAAAAAACAAAAATCAAATCTACCAAAAATAATATTTCTACCAGATCACATTATTACCAAATAACTGCAACGATAATTAAATGCCATACAATTGCATCAGAAAAAAATCCTTGAAAACTTTACCAGCAATTTTAATAATTAAAAAATTAAAATTATATGGACTATGTTTTATGCGAACGATTAATTCTCAGGTTTTTTCAAACTTATTATTAGGAGAAAAAAAACATAGTATTTTTTCATATAAAATTCTCTTCGTGTGTAAAAGAAGGAAATAATAAATGATTGAAGTATTTTTGCGTGTTGTATTAAAGAAGAAATAGAACGCCAAGGAATTAGAGAAAAAGAAGTTGTTATATATGCGAGATGCGGAAGTTCACAAAATGGCGGAATAAAACGTAATTCCAGTGTATGTATGTCGCTAGGACGCTTTCGTTGTGAAATATGAAGGCGCGATTAGTGGAAGATCTATTAATTCTCAACAACGTCCAAACGATAAACTTATGTGGAATATATGCACAAAGGTTGCGTGTGATAAGAAGCCTTCGGTGCTTCGAAAGAGGGAGAAATTTCTGCTTCGGTATAGCCACGAATTTACATAATGTTCGACTTTAGGTTACGATGCATTATTTACAAAGAGGTGTTATAACTTTGGGGGTGGTCAATATTTCGCCCAACAAAAAAGATTTAAAACCCTTCAAACACTTGATAATGAATTAAAATAATAAAAAAAAATTTATTTAAAAAATCCATTTTTGAAAAGAAAAAAACAAATCCAGATTTGGATCACGTATTAATAAATTCCGGAGTAAATATAATTTTTTTAAAATTATTCTATATTTTATATTCTATATTTTGAAAAAGAATAAATATAAAATTATTCTTCTATTTTAAGATATATCTTATATTTTAACTATAGGCGATGCAAACGTGCACTTTGCGTGCACTGTATAGCTTGCACTTTCCAAAGTCAATTAAACACGAATTGTCAAATTGACTTTTAGAGGATCTGTTAGATTAATATCTGTCAGTGCGAAATTCTTAACAGCCAAACAGAATCTCGGATGGTCTATTTCATTTTAAGCGTGACAGTCTAACATTAAAAATAAGAAAATATAAATATTTGATATTTTATAAATTTTAAGGTACTTGAAAAATCAATAATTTTCTTTTACATACAAATTCGAAGTTAAATATTCAAAATCTTTGGAATGACACACTTAAAAATGAAACCTAATAACAGTGGTTAAATTGTTTCATATTTTGATAAGACTGTTTAATGAAAATTTCATTATTATTTAACTTGTCGATAATTGAATAATTAATTAAATTTTACCAGTATCAAAGTTTTTATCGAAATATGAAAAAGTAGAAATGTTTCAAATTTCCAAAGAATCTACGATAGCAAGAAAAGAGATCCAATGATTTTGCTGGGTGAAAAATCGAAGAACTATCATCCAAGCATAATCTTGCAAGATTCTTGACCAGTGGTTAAACAACCAGTCGAGGCCTTCATCCGTATACCACAAGATGGTAACGTGTATTCCACGCTCTGCAAAATCTGTCTGGCCATCCGTAAAAAGCAATCCAAAGATCGTGACGGAAACTTCAGCCAGCAAGTTACCGATCATCGGTAGAAAAATTCAAACTCGACGAATTCAACTTCGACGAAGGTGATCCGTTGGACGAATTGCGCATGGAGACTCGTTAATGATTTTATTTAACGGGGAAGCGAAGCTTTCTCACCGTCAAGCGAGTTCGAGTCTGGAGTTATCGTAGAACAATGCAGATGCAATTTGTCGGAAATGAAGAAAGAGATTGAGAGGGGTTGGAGTGTCGGTATAGTGTGGGCCCGTGGAAGAGGTTGCACAGGCGGAAAGAGGGAGGAAGAGGGATTTCAGAGAAGGAAAAGCCTGCAGATGAGCTCTGAGAGAGTCAAGAGTCAGGAGAATGGGCTTAAAAGCTCCGTGGTGGTAGATTTCGAAGAGCTGGTTAGGATGAAGTTGAGTGAGATCATCTACGAGAACTCTAGATTTATCGCAATGGGTTACACACCGTTCAGCTATATTATTTGCAGCTTATAATATTAAACCATCCAACCACGAAAATAGACTGCATTCGTCATCTTGACTGGTACTATTAATTTTTCACCCAGAAAATAAAATTATCACAATCATTACACGAAATGATAAAATAATGAAGACAATCCAGTAAAGTTTAATCGCGCGATTCGAAATAACAGATTGTCAACACAAATCGACGGGAGATACTTATTTATTGAATGTAATATAAATATACGAACGATAATTGAATAAACATTCCAAATGTCAAAGTTCATAACTTTCGTAATATTCGCGCGATGCAATAAATTTATTACGCAGTAAAGTATCACAGCTAGTAAGACATGATGAAGTCACAGATATTGAAAAGTTAAATTTAGCCTTTTAGGATGTAAATCGAATAAAGATTTTCAATTATATTTGTGATATCAAATATTCAAAACCTGAGTATTCGTTCCATTAGTACGAGTGTAATGTCAAATTGACATATTGAAAATCTAATTATAACATTAATCAGAAAGCGATGAAATTATGAGAACAGGTCTATATACGTAAAACTGAATCAGCATCGATCCGAAACTTAGAGTTCAAAATACGTATGTGAAAGAAAAATGATTAACTTTTTATTCATTGTTTAACTTTTAATTTTTAGTTAACTTTTTATTATTATTTTATATAAAATTGAGGCATCTGAGAAGAATATAGTCTTGCTATTGGGATCTGTCAAATGGGTGGAACTTAAAAAACATGATGACCATAAGAGAATTATGATATGTAATCATATGTAGTAACGGATGGTAAATACAAGTGTAATTTGTGACTGGGCTGGCACCAATCTCTGAGAATGCATATTGTTGAAGGAAAATGCAATTTTGAGGTTATACATAATGTATAATGTGTCAAAATGTGGTAAAATTAGTGGAGTCAGCGAAGTGACGTTGACAGTCCTGTCAGTTTCAACCTCCATCTGCTTGTTTGATATATTTTTTCAATCTCTCACATTGCACTTCATGCTTATTTGCTTTTTCCATCGAGTAAACATCATTGATTCTATTTTTACTAATAATTCAATAACTCTTTATCATAAATATCGCATAATACGTATAATTACTATTAGAGAATTTGCTCTAAGTATAGTTCGTTTTTTGCCACCAGATGTCATATCGTCATTCGACAGATCCCAATAAACAGATTCGAATAATTTTATCACAACATATAGTTAAAATTAAAGTGAAACATAGTCGTTGACGTAGTACGCAAAACAAATTTCGTGTAAACAGAGGCGTCATCCGTGGATTTAGTTTAATAAAACGAACACGAAAAGCCCGCAACGGAAACTGATACCACGAATAAAAAAATATCAAGAGATATAATATAATTCCAAAAAAAAGCAGAAACCGAAGTATGAAATACAATAAAATGAAATATAAAAATTAAAAAAAAACCCCTCTCGACTGAAAAAGACGAAAAGCAGATGAGCCAATTACACCCACTTTAAACGATTTTTGGGTTTTTCTCCTTTTTCTGCTCCGCAGCTTCCTACTTTTTTTTTTATATTTCACCATTTGCTCGACAGTGACCGTGAACGCGAGAGGTCTTCAGCTGTGTCAGAGGGGTTATCGGGTGATTCGTCGTTGTTCGACGACTATACGTACTCTCGTTACGTCAGAGCGAGACGGAGAAACTCATACTTGTATACGGACAGAGAAGTAGAGATTCGATGGGAGGAAGAGAGAGAAATAGAGAGAGAGAGAGAGAAAAGCCGAGGCGCATTCGTACATGCGACGATTGTGGAGTTAGACGAGTTCCCGTTTGTCTCTCTTTTTTCGTGTAAAAAAAAAGAGCCTGCTTCGCAACTATATATCATTTGGCGTCTATATCGCGTCCACCTATACGATCGGCGTGCACGTTCGTCGAAGCTGTACACGGTGGAAGGGAAGAACGGTCGAGGGGAGTAGGGGAAGTAAAAAAGTGGCGAGTGTGAGAGAGTTTTATAGCGATCATTCGGTGGCGAAGTTGCGGAGAATCGGGGGCTCTGCGAAAAGGTTTAGTGTCGCTATTCTATCCTCGCTATTCCGTACACCAGGATAAAATGGACATTCGTCGTTTAATACTCCTGTTAGCGGCTTTGATGTTGATCCTGTTGGTTGTTTGTACAACGCGCGCCTCTGCCTCGCCGCTCTTCCCCGTTGACTCTCTGAACGTACCTTACGCCGACGAGAACACTGCCGGCTTCGTCGCTTCGGACGCCGATGGGAATCTTCCCATTCAATACAATCTCGTGGCAACCGCGAGCCATCCGGTCAACGAAGGACCCAGGGACGAGGCCACCATCATAAGGGCTCCGAAACGACTCAGAATCAATTCTTGCAAACCCGGACAGCGACTCGATCGTCGCGGCCAATGTAGAACTCCCTGGTAATCTCGCTCTCGCGTTGCCTATTCCACTCCAGGATTCCTCTCTCACTCTCTCTCTCTCTTCAGCCTCCAATCTGATACAGTTTCGTTTTTCATTTCGCAGGTATGATACATTTTTTGTTCTTATTATCTTTAATCTTTGTATACCAATGATTTTTGTCTTTTAATATAGTTAGTTTTTATTTGGATTTTTGGTTATTGTCAAGTTTTTTTTACACTAAGGGGAAAGAGCTTGCCATACCATAATGGTATACTGATTATTCAAGAACTAAATATATTTTATAGAGGTTCAGTTCGACAAGTATTTCGTTTTGCTATTAAAATATATTGTATGTTATTTAAATAATCAGTTTAATTAACGCTTCATGGTAAAATGTACTATAGTAATTTTTCTCAGTATTCTGAAAGATTTGCCAATCAGTTGTAAAAAAACTCTTTCTCTCACTTTTCCCTCTATATTTAGACATAACTTTGTATAATGCACGTAAATATCAGTTGGATTTTTTTAATTTCTGATATTTGCAAATTCTCTCTATCTAGAAAATTCTCCAAATCTTTTCAAATTATTGGAACACTTTTCTCATCATGATCTATTTGAAGAACTTTTAAAATAATTATTTATACTCAATTTTGTATTTTTTTTGCCTGAAATGATTTGTACACTAGTCACAATCTTGTGACAGTTATGGCAATTAGGAGTCTGGATGAAATTCGTCAAGGTATATAGGGATTACCCAATACAGTTTGTAGCACGCTGGCTAGTTTTTTGGCCTGTTGAGTAGTATATAGCCTCCGAATTATATTGGCTGTTCCGAGCCACGTGGGTGATAAAACGATGACGAAATGTTTATTCTCTATCTTCCTCTATCCAAGTGGTGTAGAGGTTTCTATTACTGTAAAGCCATCTGTTGATGAAATCGCACAGTGTTCGTGCAACGTCCCTACTAACCTCAAGGAGCACAACGCTCTTTCTCGAGGGCAAGAGGATAAGAGTCGTTGAATTTCTAGGGTTATGGGCCTCTCGCCCATTCCTGTCCCACCCTGAAATCTCTTCGTATACTGGCAATTGTCCATGAATTTCTGTACTCTATTCCCTAAAAGCTCCACCTCCTATTTTATGCCCAACAAGTACACGAAGAAACTTGAATTTTCTAACGAAATTCCTTTGGAAGCATCAAAGCAATAAATTAAAAAACAACGAGATTTCTAAAAGCTTTTACATCAGAGCCACGAATAGAACACTTTTCGAAAATAGGATATTCTAATTCCATTTTAACTTCGCTAATGAACGCAAATAAGACTAAATTTAGTTTCCCGTTATCATTTATCATTCTACCAGACGAATGAAGGATGTACACTGAGAACAGATTTAGTTGAAAAATATTTAGTTGAAAATATTTCGTCGAAACAACATTTGTTTATTTGAAATAATTAAACTTCAGTTTAATCAACCAAGAATTTAGTTCAGTTTGCAAAATAATATCGTTGAACGTATTGAAACAAATATTTTGTTGAATCAACCAAATTTCGTTTTCAGTGTAGTATCTAAAATTGAAAATTATGTAGAATTTTTGAAAATTTTACATATTATTGAATATCAGCGCTCACTACTCCATGTGAAAACATTCACAACGATTAGAAAGCTGTATATATACTGGGAAATAATTTCCTGTCAATAGCACGCAGTCGTATTGGAAAAAAAACAATTCGATGCATTCAGTTTTACTTCTGACAAAAACTGATGCATAAATATACTTTAAAAAAAATGAGTAATAATACCATTTGAAATAGCGGAAATATCAAATTCTCATATATTCATTCATAGATGATATTTACTTGTCAAAGAACTTATAACGTGATTATAATTCGTATTGTTTATACTAAACAATGTAATTAATTATTTACAATGATTGTACGTCATGAAATTATTATTGCGATACAAAAAATAAATTATTATTTTTATTTCATAAAGTATGATTTTGTCAAGTATATGTTTTAAGACATTTAAAACTTGGTCCTGCTTGGTAAAAGCATATGTGATAAATCCAATAATGTACATAAATAAAGATATTTCATTTTTCAATGATATCAACATAGTTACTATATGCTACTATTTCATGTATACTATTCTATACATGTATCAATCGTAATGAAATTTCATAAAATAAAAAGAATTACGAAATACTTGAATGAGATACGATGGACTCAAAAGTCATAATAAGAAAAAGATTCAATGATTGAAGTGACATTTTATTTATTGGACCCTTTTTTAATTTGGGTATAGAAAAGTTCTTGTATATAAATCTTTCGCAGAAAATGATCGCATTTTGATCAGTTTTTATCCGTTTAAACGTACAAACCGATGCCGTGAGAGAGAACTTTGCTGTTATATGGGTTGACGTGCTCATCGCTTTTCTTGACCACCGCCGTCTTGTCTAAACTGATATGATATGTTACGTCGAGCATAATCGCACCGCAGGAGTTGACATTCAGTATCTTCACCATTGTAGTAGTACGGAGAATCGGGCTATCTCAAACCACTGGAGCACGTAACACACGTCTCCACGATTCACGCCACGTACTTCTCACCCAAGCCAATTCCATTCGGTCCTTTTCAAATTTTTATGGAACGGATTTTTCCGCAAGAAATAAGACTAAATTTTTGGAAAATGGTTCCATTTTCTCAGGAGATCAAAAATAGGTAGGATCGATGAGGTAGGTTCTCCCGCATCATACAAATATGAAAAGAAAATGGCGATGGCCATTACCTTTGTGAAAAGTTGGAGGGGTTGAAAGTTTTTAATTAAATGGAAAAATTCGCCCCCCTCTCCGTTTTTTTGGGAGAGGGTGTCAAGTGTCCCCTAGAATCCTTATGACAACGCTAAATTTGCAGTTCCTAATCATTTTTTGAATTTTATAAGAATACATAACCTTTTCTAATATATTGCACCTCATCTCCCCGACCTCTTGTCTTGTTATTGAGCATTTTCTTTTCTTTTACATAGGTAGAGCTAGTTGTGATTTTTATTTTTATAATATTTATATTATTTAAGTTAGTCATTAGAATTAATTTTAAGTTTGGATTGTACTCCTTATAATTATATTATATTGTAATGCAATGTATTATTTTGCCTTTTTGCCTATGGTTGTTTAATTTTTCCACGATAAATTCATTTAATCACTAGTTGATTACTCCACTTTCGAACCCTACAAAAGCTAAAGATATGAAAATTCTTATTTCACTTTCCACAAAATGTGCATTTTTCAAATTCTAATCGAATATTCTAATACTAAAATGTTTTTTTCGCTATTGCTTTATGAGACCCTGCCACTACAAGTTCTCCCATCTCTGAACCCCTTCTCGAAATCGCAAAGTGAAGCTTCGTCTCTTTTATTTTTACCCCTATATTTTTAGAGAGAAAGTAAACCACCACCATTTTATTTGGATTTGTGTTGAAGGAATCTGCCTCATCGATCTCTACCTTCACTTCCACTCCCCCAAGGGATGAAGTGATTGTCTGAACATTTACCGAAATAAGACTTTCTCGATTTATGTTAATTTTGCCGATAATATCCTATCTTGTATAAATGATGTATAAATTCGTACTTAGCAAGATATCAAATTTAAAAAATTATATAACGTTGGAAAAAAATGTTATATTTAAAACATTCTGGACGACTTGTAAATTTATTCATAAAATGTAAAAGTTTTATATATATATTCGTAGTTATATAGAGCTTTAGTAACACATAAAATACCTCTTCGTAGTATTTGTGAACTAATTTTGCGCAGTACCATCATAAGCGAATATTATCTGATCATACCTTTATCTAATTAAAAAAGAATTAAATTTCGAAAAGGAATTATATGAAATATGCAGTATCCGTGTATTTTCGAATATAATCGGATTTTCATTTGTGACTGAATTTTCGTATAATCAGATTAAAATCTTTTCTGGTAACAGTTTTAGCTATAAACGGAATATATAGTTTTGGCTATAAATCAAAATTATTAATTCTGCAGAAAGAAAAAAAAATTGGTGCATACGTGATACCCGAACGCTTTTATCAAGCATTTGAAATTCAATCGTTATTGCTATTCTTGCTGTTGACATGCCATTATAATTGTTATTATCGTTAGCGATGAATGATTCCGCTAAATTTCGCATATTTGAGAGATAAATAAAGATGAAATGATCATTTTCATCATCCCTTTTGCGAAAAGCTTGGAGTGCATTTATATTATGGATATTTAAACAATGCCGTATCGAATCCGCTAATCTACATCATATAATGAGAATATAATGGAGGATGCTTAATATTGGAAATCATTTGTCAAGCGGTGCCTGTACGAACGACCCAGTTCGTCAAACGATCGTTGAGTGATAGCGCGAGAGATTCAAATGGAATCCGTGCGATCACGCATCCGAGAAAAATGACGGTTGTTGATAATTCCGGGTTCACAGAAGTCACACAAAAAGAAATAAAGATAGACGAAGAAACGCAAACGAGGTCATGAATGAATCTCGTCG
Organism: Cremastinae sp. A BG-2022a; assembly: GCA_030522545.1. Lineage (NCBI taxonomy): Eukaryota > Metazoa > Arthropoda > Insecta > Hymenoptera > Ichneumonidae > Cremastinae sp. A BG-2022a. The sequence continues at coordinate 20,706 of JAPYYW010000611.1, forward strand.
GAAAATGATTATTTTTTTATTCTTGTTCTAAAAATAAAAAAAAACGAAAATAGTCAAATCTTGGTACATATATAGACAGAAATAATAATTTGACCATTTGTTTGTTATTTCTCCCTTTATTTTTCTTCTCGAATAAGCTGCGTGCGCCTCTCGTTACGACATCCGGGTTATCGAAGGCCACTGAAAACCGGATGAGCGATCGAGCTCATTTTTCTTCCTCCCGTCTCCATTTCTCAGGATTTAACGTTTTACACTTTTCGGTCATTTTAGTTGAGACTCGAGAAGCTCTTGCCACCGAGATCTCCCAGCTTTCGAACTTTTTTTCTCCTCCTCCTCCTCCTCCTCCACATTCGTTTTCTTCGCATTGCTCAGATTTTATCGTTTTATGTACGAACTTTCGGAAATCCTGTTAATTCCATATAAATTCCCGTGATAACCCGTTATAGAGGGCGCTCGGTGAATAAAGTGTTTTACGATTACCGGAATCGCGGTAGGGGAGCGAAAAAAAAAATACAAATACGCGAATAAAAATGTGTGGATTCGTGCACGTTCCCGATCCCCCCCCCCCTCCCGACCGCGCGATGAATGCTCGTGATAAACGCGAACGTTGCACAATTTCCATCTGGAGAGCACGTAAATAGTGTAAAATTCAACGAGCCCCGCCGATTCGAAAGGAAACGGGATTTCGCGCTAATATTTTATTTACGCTCTATCTTTCTCTCTTTTTTCCTACCGGATTTCTCTCTTGCTTCCCGCGCAGTAATGACGCTGCGCAAAATAAGTTTTTCGGATAAAGGGAAGAGTTCGAAGCAGAGGCTTTATTTTTATTGCCTCTCTCTTGTATTATTATTATTTCTATGAGAGGGAAAACATTATTTATAATGAAATTGAAGGGCAAACAATGAATCATAAATAACAAAAATATTTTTTAAAAGGTATACATCGAATCGAATTGGAATATTCGGATATGAAGAGGGTGACCAAATTTGTACGAGAATTCCGAAAACGAGCGTGAAAATATACCTCGCGAAGAGCAAAATAACGTCAAGAGTAATAAAATAATTTTAAAAAATGGCTAATAATAGCAATAAAATCGAAAATTAGATAGCGCTGAAATAAAATTACAGAGTGATAAAAGAAATAACGACGAAGATCGCTCTGAATGAGAGCGATAAAAATATTAAAAAAAAGTATATACGATGAAAAACAAGAAAGCAAACTGGCGCGATAGGCGTGAAACGTGTTCGTTATTTCCAAGTAATAAAGTAGGGAGAAACGCGTGGTCAGCGCGTTAGCGAACGCTGATGCGTGGACAATTGGGAAGATTTTCAAAAGAGAGAGAGCACATATGTGAGAGAAGAGACACGTGTCTCGGTCGCGAAACGCGCGCAAATTTGCATAAATTCGTGCCTATGTACGAGAGCGTTCTAATGGATTATTTAATAGGCGGATCAAACGAGGCGTTTGCTGCTTCGCTCGCCCGAGCATACTCTTCCCCCGAAACGTTGAAACGTACGTGTCTCACGTACGGAACGTTAATACGTTTCACGCACGTACGACCGAAAGATAGTCACTCATATCGCATTTGTACTCCCACGTACGTGTTTTTCTGAACAAACGTGCATTTTCGCCTCACCATTTTGCACACAACCGTAGCTCCAAATTTTTCTACACTCTCTGCATCATGCAGTTTCGGATAAACAATGCTGCCGCTTCTTTTTTTTTTCACCCTCCGCAAACACGTATTTTACCCTCCCATTCGTTGCAACTATTTATCAAATGATTTTGAATTTCAAACGCATCTTTTTTTCATATTTTGAGCTAGTTCGATCAGTTTTCTTTGGGCTCTAGTATAATTATATCGGAAATATACGCAAATTACGTTACTTGTATATTTAAAAATTAGATTAGTTTGTTAGTAACGATTTATTTATGATAGAGTACTGAGGAAAGAAAATTGAATAATCAGATCGTCAACGACTCGAGAGTAACTCTTGAGATTACAATTGTGGTGCTTTTCGTCGAATTTCAGGAGTGATAATAAAAGTGATTTAAAACATGATAACAAATGGCCAAATTTTTTTTAATGAGTTCTTGAAGTAAATAAAGAAAATTTATTTATGATAAAAATATCAATTCACTATCTTTATTCACTAATCATTTTCCGATTTGTACCATTTTTAAACATTGCAACTTTGACGTTGGTTTTTCATAGAAAATTCGTATATTCGTCCTAATGTAAGCATCAAAATAAGTTTATGTCACTGTCAAATTTATTTCACGTGTTCCATGTATGATTTTGATATTAAAGTCAAATTCGAAACCAAATTTTTTATTTTTTGCGTTTTTTTGTTGTTGTTAAGTCTACCGAACTAGCTCATGGATGACGTCAGTTGGGTAATTTCGTTATAAAGTTGTGATAATCAAAAAGTTTCAGACGAAAAACTCCAAAAAAATGCGTTATAAACTATACAAAAAAGCGCGACTTTAAGAATTTTTCATTAAAAACTAACACGGTTCATCAAGTATTCGTCTACAATAAATAAAATTTTCATCAATTTGGATTTGCCTTAAAAATCACCCTACCTCAAATCCATATAATTTTTAAATTCAAGCCATCATCCTATTGAAAAATACAAAGATAAATTTGTTTCATATTTACTCACATCTTAATTTATTACTAAAGACAACAAAGCAATGATGATCAAAGTCCTGAATTGTTATCTTGATTAATGAGCTAACCAATTTAAGTTTATTTATTGTCAAGATTTTTTCGTTTTTTTCAATGTATCATGTTGTAGACAATTTCTGAAGTAATTAATAAATGTTGGGCTATACGAACATGTAAATTTATTTAAAAACCATAATATATGGTATTAATAAGATCCTAAGCGCTTGGAAAATTTTTGATGAGTAGTGTACACTATAGCTACCTTGAGGATCGTCGGGTGAATGACGATGGCGGGAGGGGACCGAACGATATGCGCTCCATTTTATCACTTGTCTCGTTTTATGAATCTCGCGGTCAGTATGCCGTTGCTCATCGCCGGCACGTGAGCGTCAGACATACTGACAGGCCCTTCAGTAATTATAAAAACATACGCACCGCGTGAAATTTATTTTAAAAAAAAGAAAATTTAAAAAATTAAAATTTTCAGGGACAAACGAAAGTCATGAATTTTTCGAGTCTCAGCAAAAGCGGAATCCTCACTCTCCTCATTCTCGTGTTCTCGTCGTTCGTACTGATGTCCACTCACGCCCTCGCGATCGACAAGGCTTCCAAGACGTTCATACTTTTCAAGACATCCATCCATGAGGGATCCTTTATCCACATACCCGTACGTTGTCCTCCGGAGACACAAAAAGTTGGCAATCGATGCAGAACCGTCTTTTAGGTAAGACTTCGTGTTTATATACAGTATTGCGATGAGAAAAAAATATTGACGGTCCATTTCGTTTTTACATCTTTGAACTCATCGGGGACTTTCCAAGTAATGGATACTGCGAGACAACATGTCACACGACACTCATAAAAGTGCTTGTTAGAACGTGTAAGGTAAACGTACCAATAATTCAATGCCTAAGGCTTTCCTCCACTTTATTTTAAAAATATTTGATTAAAAAACTATATCTGTTTTAAATTAATTTTAAATTCTTATTATTAATTTAATAATATATATTAATTATATATTAATTGTTAATATATAATTAATTATTAATTATTAATTTAATTAATTAATTTATATATTAATTATTAATTTTAAATAATATATTATAAATAATTTACAAAACGTTTAGGGACATTAACATCGGAACAGTTGGTTTTTCAGATATTTTTTGGCCAAATTGTCCGATTTTTTAATTTCGAATAAATTCAATTAGCTTTCGAATGAATCTAGATTCATTCCGATCGGATAATAATTGTTGCCTTGGCAAAGAGTTTTGTATATCAATGGAAATCAGGACAAGTTACGTTATCAAATTGGGGACGTTTGATAATGGGACGAATTTTTTGATCATGACCTATCGAAAAGGTATTTCTCGAATCGAGGTCAGTCAGTAATTTTTAAAAACGACTTCTGATACTCTTTTAATAGGTGATGATTTAAAAATTCGTCCCATTGTCATACATCCCCAATTTAATAACATCATTTTATCCCTATTTGTATATCGACATGCAAAAATCTTTGCCACGGGAATAATTATTATCCGATCGGAATGAATCTAGATATTCATTCAAAAGCCAATTAAATGTATTCGAATGTACTTTTTTGAAATTTAAAAATTAAACAATTTGGCCAAAAAATATCCTAAAAACCATCAGGTGTCCCAATATTAATGTCCCTTACTGTACGTAGATGTTCCATTAATTAAACAGCAAAATCGACCCTGTCCGACGAGCTTGTTCCAATATAGTTTATCACTATACGAAAAATGCTTAATTTCGTGTGTGAAATAATAATCCTTAAATTTACAACATAAAGAAAAATAATAAAAAAATGTAAGTATAGCACAGAAGGTCTGTCGTTCAATGATAAATTTGTTTGACGAGTTTGAAAATTTTTTATTTTATCAGTTCGAGACTACCAGAGCTTGAACACACCTTGGCAATTTTAAACTGTGAACATTTTTCAATGAACGGATGCATTCCAACAAGTTTTCGTGATGCAATTTACAAAGAATGTTTAAGATCTTTGGAATCGTACTTGAGAAGGAATGCGAATTGTTCCGTTTGAGAGGAAGATTAGCTATCGCTCGATTGGCGAAAATAAAATCGATTAGCCCGTTATCTCATTGTCTTTATCCGAAAATATGCGAGTGAGCGGTTGGCATGGGGAGGTCGTGTAAGTTTGATCGTGCTATCAGATAAGGTAGACGATAAGGGATCTCGAGAAAGACGGATAAAAATCAAGAGAGTCTACCGAGACGGATTTCGAAAGGGGCGAAGCGTCGCCGAGGCTTGTTCGAAGTTCGAGCTAGAGATCGAAACAACATGTAACGCGGGGGGGGGACGGGGACGGGACAGAGCGACGGAGGAATACGCGGATTATTTGTGTACGTGTGCACAGTTTTGGCATAACACACGCGTAATGTGGCAAGTTTCGGACGAGTGATGCAGAGTCGGGCGAGAATTTGACGCGCCGCAAGAGAGCCAAGTTTCGGGATTCAGCAAAGCCGCGTTTGCTCGTAAATTTCGGTGGGAAATTGTCATTCCCGTGGTGAGCCAGGGGACCGACTGGCGGTCCTCCACGTCTCTCTCTCTCTCTCTCTCTTTCAGCCCCGGTTTGCCTCGCGGGACACAAAACGCTGCTTCGTGTACTTTCCTCCCGCACCAATATTCCGCTGCCTTCAAAGTTAACGTACGTGTCATCGTTTAAGCTGGTGCGTGAGTCGAATCGATCACCCACACGCTCGCACTGTCTTATTCCTTTTACCCTGCGGGTCTAACCGGTCGCGTTCCATAGCGATAATGCTCAGCTCTCGTTTTTGATTTATGTTACGGATCCGAGATTCAACGCGTATACAAGACGTCATTATGGGTTAGGCTCATCCGCACTCGTGACGGTTTTTCCATCGATGATCTCGCCAATTCCTTTGTCGTACTCGCTTCCCAACGCCGACACGGTTTTCCTCCGTTTCATCACCCACATATCAGCTTCCTTTACACGCGCCTCTTATTTTTCTTCGTCACTCGTTAATTAGCTCCGTTCTCTCAATTACGACTTCTTCCCATCGGCCTCATAGAGCTTTTATCATCATTATGTTCTCGATGTTACAGCGTACGTTTTTGAAAATATTTTTGAATCCACATTTAATTATTCAATAATAAGCTAATTATTCTGATCGAACTTGATCGAGATAATTTCTCCCTTTTATCACGCACGCATCATTTCTTCCTCGTCATTCGTTAATTAGCTTCGTTTGCTCTGTATTATGATGTCGCTTTCAGTAATAATACAGTAAAAACAATAAAAAAGTGAATCTGTTTTGAATTTTGGATTTAAATTTTTTTATTCTTTTATTATTTACTTGCGGTAATCGTGAAATTAACCATTAAGTAAGAATTGAATATTATCTTTATTTTTTTATATTTACCATTTCTGAATATAATTCGACAAAAAAATCATTTATTTAAAAAAGCTGTTTTGTAAAAAAAAATATGATCATCTACTGGCGAATTACTAAAAAGTGCATATATAGCTAAAATATTTTTGTTTTTACTACGTATTACAAAACTTTTTTGAACGATATAAAAGGTCATATATGTAATCATCGGTCTCTGATGGTGAGTTATAACAAAATGAATAATTCGAAAATTTTCTAAGAGTTTAAACACGTATTTGAATAAATTTTCATGCCGATCGATCGATATTTATAAAATATTCTACATAACATACTCTGCAGTGTCATCTGGTCACGCTAAGTTAGAATAAAGTAGCCTATGTTCAAATCCACATTGTAAACTGTCTCTATGACAAATTTCATTCAAATCCGTGCAGTCGTTTTTGCCTGATTGAGTAACAACATCCAAACATACAAAAATTCACATTATCAAGATTGATTTTTCGTGACAATGAAATCTCATGAATTCGTGAAGAACTTTGGAGACTCGTATGAAGAGACTCAAATAATTGGCCGACATGTGATTTCTGCTTCTCATATTTTTCTTTCTTCCCAGATCTCTCATTCTATTCTCGTAATTCGTCAATTAGCTTCTCGTTCTCTCAATTAAAATTTCTTATTCTCATGGCCCTGAGCTTATATCGGTATTTTCTTGCGGTTATATCTAGTTGTAAATATTTGAAAAAAAGTTTTCAAATCAACACATATAACAATAATTTTTTTAAAAAACATCGAAGATATTTAGATAAGGCTCGTATATAGATGACTCATCGGGGTGTGTTACACAATACTTGAATTACCATAAGCACTTAACCGACATTATTTAAAAAACATTTAAAAATCTACGTTCAATTTAATTTTTCCATAAACATATATGTATATTTGTTTCATCGTGAATGAAAAAAATCTCATGAATCCGCGTAGACGTTTGAAGACTCGTATGAATGACTCGAAGGGTGTTACGATACTTAAATTACGGGCAGGATTGGCCGACACGCGTTCTCTCACGATGAATTTTCCTCACCGTTAAAACAAGCCCGTGCTGTTTTACAATAACCTATTTTGCATAAAATACACGCAGACAGAACGGGGAATGGTGAGGACGAAAGAAAGGGCGAGAGAGAGAGACGGAGAGAGGGTTGAGCGTGTTCGTTTGCTATATTTTGAATATTTGGCATGTGAGTGCTTATACATATAAATTCCCGTGTATATAGGCACATGGGCAGTAAAACACGTATGTACAACGATGTACACACATCGATATACGTATGTACATTCATACGGATGCGCTTAACCGTTAATCATTCAATTACACGCGGTCTGAGTCACGCTGCGGGAAAGACGGCGCGATACACGTATACCGTCCATTTTATCTATAATATATCTCCAAGTCTAATGTTTTCCGATCGAACAAGTATGTACCGCATCGAACCAGTTTTCTTCCGAGAGCCTTCTCCCCGGCTCCTCCGGGGGAGAAAGAGAGAGAGGGATTCACTTCCGATTGTTAAAAACATATTCTGCCGGCATACAAGGATCGCCGATCAAATTCAATTACACCCCGAGCTTTTTCTCACTCGTTAACGACTCCTGACTGAATCTGTTTCTCCCTCGACTGCCCTCTCTCTCTCTCTCTCTTCGTAAAATACTTGCCAGTAACTCGAGCTATTTTCTCATCAGTCTGAATAATGCAGTGTAATCGCTTTAACCCTAGCTTTTTCGCAAAGATTCTATACACTCGACACCCATCCCCATAAGTGCTTTTCGAATGGCTTTATTTTATTTTATTTTATTATAAAAATATCTTCAACGAACGTACTAAAATTTTTCACATCGATTCTCGAATAGTCAGGGCATATATTTCGAATCGGTATTTCCGTCGGCAAAATTCGTCAGATTTCATGTACAGGTGTCGCAGAGTATTCTGCAGATAATCATTTTTCACGCGAGGAAAGACCAGTATTAACAAATGGCATATTTCTATTTTTATTTTTATTTTTTACATTTTTTGTATACGTCAAAAAAATGTGCACATAACGTGGAAACATGCACTAAAAGTACATTTTTTTAGTCTTTTACGTATTTTCACCATTGTCAAAATTCAACGCTATTTTTGAATAATTCGTAATTCGTGAAATTATAGCTTCGTAATCTACCTTGTATATATATATATCTACTCATAAAATATTCGAAAAAAAATCAATGAGTTAGTGTGGTATCGAAATCGAGGTGAAGAAAATTTATTTTAACCATCGTGAAGGAAATTTTTATTACGTTGTTAAAAACCCGAAGCGAGTTTGCATTTCTCAGCAATTGCATGATTGCTTCGGGGGTGCACAATAATACTGCTATTTTTATACATTTTACGTTATACATTGTATAATTGTAGATTTACATATTGTGCAGTGGATGCAAATTTCATATTGATATTGTCCATATTAATTACATGAATAATGTATGTAGACAAAGAAATGCACTATAACAACAAACTGTACCAGAATACAGGTATTTAAATATTGCAATATTGCAATGTTGCTACTATAGTTATTATTATTTGTTTTATCATTGGTCAATAATTTGTGTAATTTTTGGTCATTTTGGCTATAAGGTATGATTCGGAATATTATCAATTTTTCACTTAATAATCTAAGAAATATTTTTCGATAAATTAAAGTAGTCAGATCAGTTCTTTGAAATCAAGTGAATGTTTTTATTGAAAATATATGCAGATTATATTATATGTATTATTATTAAAAAATCAATATGTTATGGGCAACGATTTATGTTTTAAGTATTGAAAAAAGAAAAATGATAAATTAGAACGTGTCAACAACTCGAGAGAAAGGAACAACGTTCTTTTATAAACTCTTCAATTATATGGCGAAATACAAATTCTAAATTTTTTATGCCGTCTACTTCGTTTAGTCTATTTTACGAATTTGAGCTTTTAGATGGGCTTTCATTATTTGATAAATTTATTATATGAAGCTATGGCTGTGTGTATAATTTACAAAAAAGCTCGACTTAATGATCGAACTATAACTTACAAAACACGATTAATCGGTGACATTTCTTTCGATATGGTCCATTATCACGATAAATGTTAAAAGGAAAAATGTGCTTTTGCTCAGTAATTGTAGCATTTTATGAATATGAATAGTCCCATTGAAATCATAGAAAAAAAAATTATTATTTGGATGAAAAAAAAATGAAGATTAATAAGAATCGTGAATTGGTGACAAAGGGAAAAGAGAGGTTTGATCGCACGTGAAGCTTGTGTACATTGTTAGAATCGTGGGAGAGATGATTCGGAATAGAAGCTGAATCATCGGACGTATCATCAGTCACATAAGGTGGATGGAGATTCAGGTATGGACGTGTGTGCATGCAAGAGAAGCGAAAGGTACACAGTCGAGCTGGCACATCGTATCGAACGTTCCAATTTCCATATTGGATAAGGGGGTCTTCGCGGATAATAATATCTCAAGTGTTTCATTCAACCGTACGTGGAGCATTCGCTCGACATCCAACTATTATCGCAGGATATTTATGCCTCGCGTCGATGAACGTTAACTCGTGAACGTGCGACACACGCACGTTCCACCGTATTTTGGCGAGCGATCCATTCGTGTTCTGACTACCGTAATTGGTGGCCAACAACCCGAATAACCCCTATCGATCTCTCCGATAATCAATCAGGCGACGAGCAACTGTTTGGCGAGCTTCAAAAATACACGTTCTGACAGAAAAATAATAAAAACTTTTGCCAACAAGAATAAGACATAAATATTTTATTTGAAATCATTATGAAGGGAGATATCATCGAAGGTACCAAAATGAACCATGGCTAATTATTTTTTTATACGTTATAGGATATTACTCCAATTTTCTAACAGCGAAAATATGAGGTATCATTACTAATTGACTAAGCGAAAATTATCTTGTCGTAAGTTTGATAAAAGTCTGTGCTACCTTTTAAAAGTTCTATTATTATATACTGATATCATACCCCAAAGCCTTTGTCCACATTAATTTTTCCCATTTTTAAGCTCGAAATTATTAAAGATACTATTAAACATTGTAAATTTATTCAAAAATAATGTACTTTAAGGTAGGAATCGTGTGATAGTCTATTCAAAAAATTTTCTGTACGTGTTAACTAAATGTAAAATCATGACTTGAATTTTTTTAAGACTGTACAATACAATACTTATAGGATATTAAGAAATTTTAAGAATAATATCAAAATTAGCGACAATGTTCTTCCTTATTTAATATTTAATTCGAAATAAATTTTTAAAAAATGTTCTTCTACGTTATTCTGGAGTGATTATATAACGAAGTTATATTTTTATACCCGGAATCTGTAGAAATATACTCTGATTATTATGTTGTTGAAATTCTGATTATTATGTTGATTTAGTACCGAAACACTGAAATCCGTTGAAAATCTCACATATTCCCATTCGTTTTATTAACTGCAAATAACTCTCATTTCATACATAGATACATAGAGAAAGTTTTATGTACATGTATAGATTTTTTTAGTCGTAAAAAAAATCTATGTACGTATTTTTTTTCACTTTTTGCCATTTCTGCCCCGAGTATATTCGCCACTTGAACACAGACACGAAACAGATAACGACTCTCAACGTTGCGACAAATTTGTTCAAAAGTAATTTGCAAGTTTCGTCTCGCGAAGCCTTTCCGTTTTTTTTTGGGCTACACCGAGTTTCCAGTTACCTTTTTGTCGTTTTAGCTTTCTTTTTCCTTCTCATAGTAACGGTTTATTTTTTGACAGGCAAACTTGACTCGGAATTCGTACAGCGACCGAGGGCAAAAATAATTAACTGCTGAAGCTTCGCTTCTATACTATACATACACTGTCTAAAAAAAGCAAACACACAGAATAAAAAACCTCGATACAAGCATTACTTCTTCATTGAAAAAAACTGGCATACGAGCTCGTACGAACTCTAAACAAAAACTCTTCATTCTTATGTTGATGAGCAGCTCAAAGGCATGAATCACTTTTAATTTAAAAACAATAATGTAAGAGTGGAAATGAATCATGGATAAAAAATAGTGACGAAGTTGGACATAAAAGCTTGTACAAAAATGAGAAAAAATAAATGGGAAAAGAGACAAGAAAAAAAAATCGACAATGAAATCGTGTGTTGAGAGAAACGTGTCGGGCCTTAGATTTGTGAGGAGAGAAAACACTTGAGGAGGCGCTGGGGTCTGGTATAGGCTCACGTGAGAGCGGCTATTCGCACGTAAGTGTGCGTATCTTGATAATATGAAACAAATTATGCGAAACAGGGTTCATTAGCATAATCTAAAGCTGGAAGGAGGTCGCATAAATACTGTTTATCGAGGGAGGAGGGGGGGGAGGGAGCGGTGTCTTATCGCGTTACACTCGGAGTATCATCGTACGCCGCACGGAACACACGTTCGAAAATATATACACGTGTGTTTTAGCGTACATTTGCGCTCTTGGATTATTTAGCGAGGCTTGGCAAAAGATGCGTATCGTCGGCGAACCGGAGTAGCCTCGGGTCATCATAAAATTCACCTCCCCTCGCTTCTATTTCACACACTGAATTTTCGCTACGAGCTTTCTCCCCCCCCCCCTCATCTCGCTATTTTTCTCCCTCTCGCTTTCTTTCCCTTGGCACGTAAATGCTGAACGGGCAAACATATCTCTCTCTCTCTTCTCTTTTTTCTTTCTTTTCGCGTCTCTGCCTTTATCTCTGACCAGCGTCCATCGGAGAAGCTCGAACAGAGAGATTCTCGAGAATTCATGGGGGGATAGTCGAGACCCGGGGCAGACACACTTCCTGTTTTTTTCCCTCTCGATCACCCCGGGAGTATATCCCATCGAACGACACTATTACCTTTCTCTTTTTCTCTATCCTGTTTCTATCTCTTTTCGCTGGAAGAAAATTAATAGCTACGCTCTAATTGTGAAAAATAAGAAATCGATTCCAAACGGTTATGTTTCGATATTCATCGTTTATTATTGTCTCAATAAGATAAATGAGAAAAAAAGACATTGGTCATTAGACGTTTTGATTCAATTCTCGATATTCACGATTCACTCGAAATAAAGGATCGGTATATAATTAAGCGTTCAAGTCCCAAAATACGAAGCAAAATATAGGTAGAGAAACAACAGAGAGAAAGAGAGAGATTGATTGCTTATACAATATATTTATACCCTGAAGAATATTCGTAGGGTAAAGAAAATATAGTTACAAATGCACAAAATTCTTGTGTAGATCACATATAGCATTTGATAATATTGTTTATAAGAAAAGTAGGAATTGATTGATTTTTTATAATTACGAGCAATATCGCGGCCGTTTTTTTTTTCAACATGTTTAAATTGATATTTTGCGATTTTCTATACATATAGGCGCATATTTCATATAACATATTTCATATTTCATTGAATAAGCTTTTAAAATAAAAAATAAAAAATTTCAAAAAATTTTGCGAATTTTTCTTGAGAACATTGGGTCTTGTACAGACCCATGAAATTTTCAATTACTGATGTCTTGATGATTACTTACCTTTCTCTTGATGAAATTAGGTTTATTAAGGGTGATTCATAAAGACTGATTTTCTGCTCAATATGTTCCGTGGACCTCGCACTTCACTTCACCACCACACCACACAACACTCAATATTTTTTGTATTTTTGAAAATCAAGTTAAAAAATGGACCATCGAATATAACATATGGGTAAATGAAAATATATAGGACTAATAAATTATGATGAAAAATCTAATTATTTAAAGCAAAACCGTTATTAAAAAACTGTTCGTTTAAATCTAAAAGACTGCATACACTGTAAAAAATTTCGTATTAAAATGGTGTTAATTTAACCATACTTGGTTTATATAGTTCCCACCGTTTGATACAGAATGACATGGTGGTAGTAGATGTGGTTGATATGCTGTGTTAAATCAGAGTAAATAATTAATTAACACCGCAATATAAACACCATTTAGTGCGTAAAATTAATGAAGTAACATTATTCTTGCCAACACCGTCTCTTGCAAATAAAAAAAGAGACACAGATTAAGTAACTCAATAATATAAATAATATTTTGAAATAATGTAAGTTTCAATATTTGTAAGATTTATGCACAACATTGTCCATAAAAAATTCCATATTAACAAGTTCGTAAATAATTTTTTTGTTTTTCCTTTTCTGAATGCAGAGATTTACCCTGATGTAAGATAATTCATATTTAGACTTGTTCGTTTTTAAAAAATTTGATGTATACTAATTTTTTTCATAATACATGTAACGTTGTTGTTGAGTAGCAAGTGTTTTGGCAATGTTTCAAAAATTTTTATATTTAAGTATCAGTTCCTTGAAATAATTATTCTTCCCCTCGATCCTGATTGAACAAAGATTCCCTCGAGAACGGATTTGCTAAATGATATACGGATTATGGGTCATAAAATGATGTTTTAGTATGCCAAGCTTCAGCTCAGGTATCTGATGCTACATTTTTTGCGTTCATTTTCGTCCGTTTATTGCTACTTATTAGAGTGGACTGCCAGGAACGTAAACAAAGTTTTATTACTGAACAGGTATGGACGAAGCTCAATATTTTTCTGAGAAATGAAAATTTTTCAAATTTTATCACGATGGTGCAATAAACATCATCTATTGAAAAATTTTTATTTTACCGGAAAGTATCGGGCTCCACTCATCCCTGTTGCTGAAAACAACAATTTTAAACCTCGTGAAATCAGCAAATAATAACACCGCTCAACATTTTTTACCAAACACACCGTTGTTACTATTTTACACCATTTCCTTTTACCACTCACACTATTTGGTTAATAATTTCAAAAAATTTTGCGAATTTTTCTTGAGAACATTGGGTCTTGTACAGACCCATGAAATTTTCAATTACCGCGAAATTTTTTACAGTGTATGTTTACTGTAATGGAAATTTTACTATGTAGAATAAAATAGCGACACCCACTTATTTTAAAAATATTTCGAAACCATATTATAAAATAAAAACACTAAAATACACTATTCCCTTTTCGTATGATTGGAAATTACACTGGAACCGACACTCAATTGGAATTATTATCGAATTTCTTCGAAATGTTTTTCGGTAATGAACTACCTTGCAAGTCCCGACACGTCTTATCCCGACAATTTATACCGGCATACTGATTCCAAATTGAGTCGAAAAATACGAACAGGACTGTATTTAGTTTTTCCCTCGACCTCGACGAATAACATTAGATACCATATAATCGAGGTATATATTCTCGAAAATTTGGAATTTTTTTTCCTCGTTAGGCTCGACGAACTTTCTCTTTTTTTTTTAATGTTTACGATCCCCAATTTATTGAGGTATATACATTTGTGCACGTTCGAGACTCGTTCGTTAAATACTTGAAATTCGCAAAATTTTTAGAATTTCTTTTTTTTTTCGATTTTTGAAGCACAATCAAAAACGCGGGCGCTTTTTCCTTCTTGACATGTTTGAATCGATATTTTGCTGTTCTTCGAGGCTCATACTTCATACACTTTCGCATAATTCGCTCTATTCCAATTAATCGATTAGAGACCTCATGTCCTATTAAATATAGGATGCCCTAAAAAACCACGAGGTAAAAAATATTATATAAATATTTAAACAGTTTGAGTTTACAAAAATGATGAAAGTATAATCAAGTAAAATTTATAAGCAATTAATTAATATAGATAAATAATTATATACTAATAATGAAATGCTCTTAAAATACGAAATAAACATCAAGTATGCAATTCAAGATTATCCTTACTTATAAGTCAGAACTGTCACGATTAGAATGAAATAAACTTTCTGATATTCTGATTGATTCTTGAAAATTTCGTTTTGCTTCCATGATGATTGTAACCAAATTCATTTGCGTAAACCAACAGATTCTCAAAAAGTCAAAAAGTCCATAGAAGCAAAAGTAGAAGCCTGATAAAATAAATTGCGTATAACCGCAAATTCGAAGTATAACGACAAGTAAAATCTTCCTATTCATTGATCGAAAAAAAACTAAATATACTGCAATAGTTAAAAATAAATATCATCGGGAAAGAGTTTTCCTCCGCTACCATATACTTTAGTCTTTTTCTCGACAAAGTTGTTGAAAAAAACGATGAATATACGCGTGCGATTAACCAAAAGTTGGAAAAGTTTTCTGTATTCGCGATTAACTTGAAATAAGGATCGATGATTGAGCGTTTTAGCCCAGGAAGATGCGAGAGATGGCGAAATATTGCGATAAAAAGAGAGCAGAAGAGCATCGAAAGAGAGCAAGTGAGAAGAAGGAGGGAGAGAGAGAGAGAGAGAGAGAGGCAAAATTGCAAATACGATATAACGATGAGTAACAAGCCGTAAGTTCTCGGTAGCATCTTTTTCTCCTTTTCGCTCAAGTTGTTCGAGGCTCTCGCCCTCGCTGGCTCTTCATTGATCGTCTCGTAAAGTCGCTCGCGCAATATCGGATACAGAGATCCTAATTGGAGTTGGCTGCTAAGTTGGAAGCGGCGAATCGAGCGAGGCCAAACTTCGAAGAGCGGAGAAAGAAGGAAAGAGCAAGAAGTGTGCGCGGCGAAGGATCGAGAGAGAGAAGGATGTAGATATCGGGACGACCTCGACGTGCTTTCGCTCGCGCCGAGCGAGAGCTTTCCTCCGTACAGACACAAGCGCGCGAAAAGTGTATACACATGGAGGCCATCGGGCGTACGTATTTATCGGAATCCAGGCCTGTCTGCGCGAGCTCGGCTGTGTGTGCGCGAGTAAAAGGCCTCGTGGGAAATCCGGGTCTGGCCATCGTTAATTGGCATGGGTATAACTTGAGTTTGAGAATGAGCGAGAGGGAGAGAAGAGGCCAACTCGGCTCTCGGCGAAGGTAGAACATTCCGAAGAGGACGCCGAGAAAAGGCGCAGAGGCGTTCGTGCTAAAGATACAGAGGGAGAGGGATCAGTCTGAAGACGAGGAAAAACAAAAAAAAATGGCAGCATCCAGTTTGGAGTGAAGAAGGAAAAAAGTGGCATAACAAGGTACATCAGCCGGGGGTGGAAAAGAGAGAGAGAGAAAAGAAAACGGCAGAAAAGGCGCTTTGAAGGTACAAAAGCGCGTTAACTAATTCTTTTCCCGCGCTCTTCCTGGCGATCGACGCAAGAGCAATAACAAAAAGAAGGAAAGACGGGGAATTCGAGGGAGGATAAGGAACACTATATAGCGAAGAAAAAAAATGGTAAAGTACATGGTAGACCTATAATAGCCCTCGAGGAAACAAACGATTTCTTTTGGATAAGCTTTTTTCTTGTGCACGCTTGTTTTCGCCGAGCTCTGTATAGGCTGCTTTGTCCCTCTCTTTTTTTGTTTTTTTTTTCGCCTTTTTAAGCCTCGTGATTGTGGAAATTCGTTAATGGCCACTTGTTCCCTATTTTTTTCCCTGTGGAAATTCTGTGTATTCTCTTTGTCTCTCTCTCTCTCTCTCTCTCTCTCTCTCTCTCTCTCTCTCTCTCTCTCTCTCTCTCTCTCTCTGATAATAGAGATGGTGAAAGCGAGATGGGGAGAAAGGAATAGTAAGAGGATATTTATGAACTGCCAGGAGGAGAAATTTAAGGCGTGCGAGGGTCGGATTCCTCAAAGTCTTGAAATCCCTTCGATATACCGATGATGAAAAGCAAAATTGCTCCTGCAATCTTTTGCTGCATAATTATTCTGTAAGCTACCAAATTTCGTTTTCTTACACGTGTCCCGGCTGAAAATTTCATTTTGACACATATACGCTTCGAATTCGAATCCCCAAACTTCCCGTTTCGGCAGTGATTTTATTATTGCTGGAATAGCACTTTAAAACAGTTCTATACATGGTGAAAATGGTTTTCTATACGCATTGAGAAAAATCACGATAGTAGATTTTACTATAAAGTGACTATACCGCGATTATTTTCAAATAGAAGATTTTTTTATAGTAGAATTAAATTTATTTCAGAACTGAAATAAAAATATATCAAAATGTAATACTATTTCTGAGGCCTGATTCTAAAGGCAAAATTTTAAAAAAATTAGTGACTGTACCGCGATTATTTTCTAGAACATTTTTTTTATAGTAGAATTAAATTTATTTCAGAACTGAAATAAAAATATATCAAAATGTAATACTATTTTTGAGGCCTAATTCTAAAGGCAGAATTTAAAAAAAATTATTGTTAGTTTTATGTAACAAGTATAATCGATATGCAGAATGTATTATATTTTTCTTACGGTGTAAAAAGTTACATGTATATTTTTTTATATAACACTCAAGTGTGTGTAAAATTTAAAAGAGTTTTATTGTCTACAAATATTTATTATCAAAAATCATAACTTTTTGTAACGTTGTATAAGAGTCAGGGTTAAATACTGTAATTTTCATAACATCAAAATTAAAACTTACTAAAATTTAGCATCAATATTTATAGATTATCAAAAAATATTCATCTAGTTTTTGAAAAAAAATCAGAAGAAAATTTTTTTTTAAAGTTTGTTACGTATATGCCTTATTTTGATGTTAAGCGTTTACTATGAAAAGCTTTTGAAAACTAAAGAACCTAACTGGCAAAAAAATTTCCAAAAAAAAACCTCAGAAGTATCATCTTTACGAATCTGCATTAATTTTTTTTTTTAATTTGACTTATCACCGAAAACATTTTTCCATTCTGAAGTAAAAATACGAGCAACAGTGAGGGTAATATTAAAATGCTACCTGCTTCTCCCTCACTTTTTCTATCTTGTTTACAAGATCCAGTTTTTAAATGATCATGTAATTTGTAGTCAATATAGAGAATAAGATTTCAGTTTTAATTCTGACGTTGCATATTCAAAAATTTGACAAGTAAGAGGACATTTTACGTAGGAAATAAGAAAAGTTGCGAACACGTTTTAATCACAGCCTCGACTGCGTCATAATGAGAGTATGTAGAAGACTTTGAGTCTGGCGTCACGCGAAATTTTTGATAAAGCAATTACAAAACTTGAATGCTTATAATAACGGATATTCGAGACCGCAAGAGAGGAGGACCTTGACGCTTGGCTCTTATTATACGTGACCGTTTTTCCGAATACGGAAACCGCTACCTCAACCATCACCACAATCACCGCCATTCCCCAATCGAGCTTCTCACTTTGATAAAACTTTCACGCTTGTCAAGCCTTTATACCTCAAATACACGTTCAGACTACTTTTTTTATCATTCTTTCCTCTCTTTCTCGCAATGTATATCGCATTTTTTTCACCTCACGTCACAGTATAATATCGCAGGAGATATGATCGAAAAGTTAATTATATACCCCAAGTCCATCGATTTTTGGCAAAAGAATACACTATAATGTTAAAAAAATTCTTTGACTAAAATGTGAGAAAATAGAAATAAAAAAGATTATAGACCCTTAGTGCTCGTATTACTCTAATGAAGCAGATGTCCTTTACAATATTATTGTAATCACTTTTGAAATGTTTTCAAATTATAATTATATAAATATATCAAAAAATGAACAATTTTTATTACCATTCACGAAATTTTTTTTTCAAAAGTTTGTTTGACGTGTAATCTACAATGTATCTGGATCGAAAACGTACCACTTTGACATAAACGTCAAAACGATTTTGACAGCTGGGCATTCACAGAGAAATTAATCATAGAAATTTTTCTTATACGCTAAAATACGTTTTATTGTCCAATTGTTTTTTCGTATCACTTAGATGGCGCTAGAATTATAGTTGTACTCGTAAAATCATGAAAAGCTATTTTCACTCGGACAATAAGAACCTTGGCGTGTACAATGAGAATTAAAATAAAGAATTACTTAAAAGAAATCCGCAAGAGGAAAAATGGAGAACTGAGACTCGGTGGAGAAAAAAAGACGAGTGAATGCATATATAAAATACATTACTTTTGTGCATATTCGCAACAAAAGTTCCTGAAAAAATTCTTCAACGGAAATGTGTGTTTTTTTTTTAATTTAAAAGAATATATGATACAGAAATGATTACGAATAATGGCGAGAGAAAAACGAGAGGAAGAAAAGTAGGCGAGAAAGTGTGAAAAGCGTTCTCTTCGTGCGGGCAACACGAGTGAGCCATCGTTCCGGATCCGAGCTTAATGAGTAAAGGAAGGAACGAAAGCTTTTGGTCAACTCTCGCGCTGCATGCGAATACAAACTAGCGGCACGTACCCGTATGTGCGATATCGCCCACCACGATCGCATTTTGCAATTTACGTCACACGCGCGCGCACTCTGTCTCGGAGACCCGACGTGCATTACGCGCGCGCCTGTGTCTGTCTCGATATACGAACGCGTATATATACACGAAACCGGGGAAATTACGTACACCCCCCTTCGTAGCGATATTTGACATTTCGAAAAATCTCTGGCGCATGTATTGGTTACACTATAATTTACGAAAATTAACTGAGGATTGAACGTTAGGGATATTAAGATCGGTGATTATGATAAAGAAAAGTGTGACATTACTTCCAGTTTTGTGGAAAAAATATTGGATTCCATATATTTTTTCACGTAGAAAAAAATTGCTTTTTTTTAGCACAAATGACTTTAAATCTCAAAAGTCAAAGGTCAGACATTCGAACAATTTTTGTTCGATTGTTACAAAACATATATGTTGTATAGTTCTTTAAGGTAGTTCGATGATAG
Organism: Cremastinae sp. A BG-2022a; assembly: GCA_030522545.1. Lineage (NCBI taxonomy): Eukaryota > Metazoa > Arthropoda > Insecta > Hymenoptera > Ichneumonidae > Cremastinae sp. A BG-2022a. Next base: position 40,551 of record JAPYYW010000611.1, read on the forward strand.
ACGCATTCAGACTTTCAGGTTAAGCATTTATCGTTGAGGCAAATTTATGAACTACATTTTTTCCCAAAATAATTCGTTGAAAGTTTGTATTAACGTTCTTTGATGTTGTATTATATAGAAGGTGAGAAAAATTTGGGGATGCTTCACAGTCTAGAAATCGAGATATTTAACATCAGGATAATAGGAGTTAGCGGAAATTTTCGATTTTTAAGAATTAATATTTCGCTTTCTGGACGGTGAATGATATTAAAATTCGGACACAAGTCAAGTGATATATATTTTAATCTCAACATACACCAATTTTCATCGTGAAATCTTGAACAGCTAATAATCATCGAACTACCTTAAACTCCTTGAAAATGGCAAGAAAATTATAACTGAGAATTGTGTTAAGAATATAAAAATGAACGTTTCTGTAATTTAAAAAAAAGTACCATTTAAAATAAACATTATACAAACGAACAGAATAATTATTTTCAATGAAAACAATTTCAAATCTCAAGAGTAAAATGAATAAAAGAGTTCTCCTTAAACAATAACCACAACGTTCAAACGAGTATGATTTTCAAGTCGTAAACTGCGAGTCCTGCGCAGCTTTCAAACATGCTATTCGCGAAATTCCGTATTATTTAAATAATTATTTCGACAAATTCAACAGAACTACGAAACGAGCGCATATGTACGAAACGCGAAAAGCCGGTATACGATTACGTATACGCTGATTGCTTATTGGCACGATAGAAAGTTGGAAAAAGCTGATAACTTCTCTATATATGGCCGCCAAATGGCCGGACCATTGTCCGTATTTGCCCCATGTCCGAAATTTCCCCGGACTTCCCTGCATTTTCGCCCTGTTGTGTGCGCGCACGTAGTTCTCCGTACTCGTGTCCTCGTGTCATTCGTGTGCGATTTTCAGCCCGTGTGCGTGCTTTAATGCGGATATATGTGCATATATATATATACATATATACGTTGATTCGTACATGGTCTCTTCTTGCTCGGGGTTCACGTTCCCTTCTGGTTACCGCAACCCGACCGAGCTTCGCCACCGCCAGGATGACGTACAGTGGTCGCCAGCACATTTCTCGTTTCCGTATAGGACCTACCGGAAATGTTACTTCTCGCCATTATCGTTCGTCGCTTAGCGGTTTACTCGCGCCTACACTCTCTGGCTCTCTTCCCCTCATCTGCGCGGCCTGACCCTCCTCTCACCGCGCGGCGCTCGGTCTTCTCTCTCTCGCTCTTCAAACCCCGGCGTTCCTCATCGAGTCTTTTCGACGAAAGCTCGCCTCCGGAACGAGAAACAGCGAGGAGTGATCGAGGTCGCGGTTCCCAGCGGAAAGGGAGAGAACGAGAAAGAGGAAACATCATTAATCTAGCTGTTAGTGAGCTTAATCGTCATTCAATTACGAACCGTCCAGACGTTTACTTCTCTCGTCTCTCTGCGGCTCTAAATACTCATCTTTGCTTCCCCGGTTTTGTAAAGCCAGCCTGGGAAGGATTTAACGTGGGTGGAATAAGAAAGCGAGAATATAACACGCGAATTTATACACTGGTCCTTGAAAATAAATATATCTGTATAAATCGCTAGGGAGAGAGAGGAACAAATATATATTCGTCGGTAGAAATAAGTAAAACTCGAGGGGACGAGAGACATCCGGAGAAACATGTCGATAGCAGTGAAAATGTTATTTCTCGTTTTTCTGCTTGTCGGATTATCAGCTCACGCGCTCACAATGCCGCTGAGTTTTCCCGACAGACGTCATCTTCGGGCCGATAACGAAGCCTGCCCCGTAGGATTCAGGCGGCTGCGAAACGGAACTTGCAGAAAGATCCTCCTAATACCAGCCGGCTTATACTATCGTCGTCTTTATCAGGTGAGAGCGAAAGATACGAAAAAATATACACACCGAGAGAGAAAGAAAGAAAGAAAGAAAGAAAGAATGGTGGAGGGAGGGAGAGATGGGTTGGGAAAATGGTGCTAACGAGAACAAGTGTATATATACGATTATTCACTTCGTCCGTTACAGTGCTTTTCCTCGTCTTTGCGACGAATCCTGGAAACTAAATTCTCGTAACCCTCGATCTTGAGCAGAGAGGACTTTTCTCTCTTGCTCTCATCTCTCTCTCTCTCTCTCTCTCTTTCTCTTTCCTCTCTGTTTTTCTTCGACTCGATGTGTGTGGATTATCCTGCCTGTATTTCCAACGTGTGTATACGAGGACTTATTCCAGCATCCGAAAACCTGCTTTCTTCCCTCCGCTTTCCCATCGGCGCGGACATTCCTGAGAGAAAAGCGTAAGAGTGAGAAAAAAACAGGGAGAAAGGAGAAAATAAAGGTTCACTCCCCTTGAAACGGTCTCTCACTCTTGTCTATATCTTTCTTAGGACTAACAAAGAACATAAAAGCTTATAGGCGACACTCCCTGCGCTAAAACCCTCGAGAAAGCACGAGGAGCCATCATCTCCATCTTTAGTACCCTCGCAAACACCCACACACGAGCTTACCCAGGAAATATACATATATGTATACGCTGCTGGAAACGCGAAAAATAGAGAAGTCATTGTCCAGACTGAGACGAGCCAAGTGCGGTGGAATAATAACGCGCGTATGGGGAGGAAAAAGGACGAGGGTTCGTTCGACAAAAAAATATATAGAAAAAGAGAAAAGTCTCTGTCAACGATAAAATACGCGAGAAAAGTTTTTCTCGGTGAAAAAGGCAATGAAACAATTAAGAACTGTCAATTCCCGTGGACGAGCAAAAATATACGTACGTCGGGCTCAAAGCGAACTCTTGATTGAAAGCCTCGCGTGACCTGATTTTTTGGTTCCCAGAAAGAATGGGGATGTGTGTTCAGGCATCGAATTCCCGAACAAATTTATTTCTGGATTGCTCCCCATACATCGCTTCGGGGCAACGCAAATAATTTTAACTCAAATATTTTTGTTTGTTCATTAGAGAGGGGCGGTGCCTTGATTACAATTTCTATATACATATATATTTAGACAATTCCTGCTATAGACAACCGATGCACCGAAATCGACAGGGATTAAAAATATCGAATCGAAATCGCATGAAATGCTTTGATTAAAATCTCTTTAGAACGAGCTTTTTTTTAATATCCAAATAATTCTTTTTTGCGTTTTTTTTGTTTTACCCATCATAGATATTAATCTGCAATGACACGAACTTGATTATTTTTTTTAATTCGCACATTTGAATTTTTTTATACCCTCGTTTTTTTTATATACGCAATAATATACATTATTTATTGGTTGTGTCTATATTTAATTCGACTGTTTTTTACATCACGTTGAAGTTTTAATTTTACATATTGTCTACATTTTAATTATAAATCGTAGACTCAAAAATTCTTCAATATTTTTTGAATTTTCTTCGAGTAGCGAAAGAAATTTTTCTTCGCCACTTGAGTAGGAATAATTTGACGGATTCTCCTTAAACCGGTAAACAGTCAAAAGCTTTAATAACGAACACAAAAGACTTAGTCAAAGTTTGAGGGTACGTGAGAGGAAGTAAGAGCAGAAGGAAGCCAGAAGTGAAGAAGAGGTTGAAATAGCGAAATTACTTTTAAAGACGCTGAAAAAATAAATCCTGAGTAGATTTATCTTCTGTGATGAAAGTTGTTGTATACATTGTCAATATACGTATGATAATATGTATGAGATGAAATTCGTTTTTCAAGACAAACTTTCTCATCGCAATTCCTCCCTGACGTCTAACGAACGCAATATCATAATGCATGCAGAGTTTTTCTCCGTGATATATCCCATAAAGTTTGTCATTCATTGAGAATTCTATATCAGAGACTCTCATCAGCTTCCACACTCACCAATTTTCAAGCAAATATAATCAAGATTCAAGAAAATAATCAAAATATAAACTGAGCAGAATAAATATTAGAAAACCGTAAATTTATTAAATTTACTTCGTGGCAAATCTGTTTACTGCGTGAGAATTTTGTGAAAGGTAATTACGAGTTACTCGCTTGAGAAGGATATGAAACGAAAAATGACGAGAATTTTATTCACTCTCTCATAATTTTCTATTGTTCATCAAAGCTTGCTTCATGGCCAGGTGTATTATTCAATTCATCTCTGTGCCGCTCGGAGAAAAGCCTCGTCGACACGACGGAGAAGAAATGGTGGGAAGCCGGGGTACAAATATAATTTACAGTCTTGTTTTCTCCCTTTTTAACTCGATATTCTCCAGCTTATACAGAGACGTTTCCTAACAGAATTTTATTTAATTCAAAATTCCGGATCCTCCGCTCCATGAAAATGTGACATTTTTTACCAGCTGATAAAAACAGAAGGAATATAATTATTTAGGTAAATTTGTTCTCATTAGTTGTCATTCTTTTGAAAAACAAAAGACAAACAATAGAAAATGAATTTCTTTCATACACCGAATTTTTAAATGAAAAAACAAATCCTGTATCAATGATGTATCGAAACTTGAAGAACAATTAATTTCGTTTATCGAAAATCGGGAGAGAGACGTATCGGTGTAAAATATCGACAAAAAAAAAGAGTGAAAAGGCTTCCCTGGGGGAAAAGAGAAAAAAAATAAAGATAAAGGGAGGTATAGGACGAGTTGGAATCTCGTGCAAGCGAGAATCGAAGCAAAACCGTGGGGTTAAGTAAGGAGTTTGCGGAGGAGGAAGGTTGCCGGTGGTTAATAAAAAAGTATCGGAGGGCTCGAGTCTCGGTACATGTAAGGATCGAGTGAAAAAGGCTTGCACCCTGAGCCCGGTGTCGTCTTCGTTACATTATAGATAGAGAGGGTTTTCGTTCGGGGAGGATATTCCTGGTAGAACACACACGGTGAGAGCAGAGCAGGGAAAGGAGCAGAGTATGTGTTTTCTCGCCACCGAACACGCCAAATAGCCGCATATACACGGCAGACAAGCCGGGACCGCGAACTCACGCGCACTCAACCGCAAAAGCGCCTCTCGCTTACGTATTCATAAACACTCGGGCGCGGTGCGGTCTTCTAAGTGAGTTTATGTGGCCTCCCTCTTTCCATCTTTCTCCATCTCTTTGCCCGGCGCTTTACCCCGGCTCTCCCTTCTGTCTGTCTCCGCTCGGTGTGTGTCTCGCTTCCCTTTCAGTCACATCGTTTTATTCCCGGCGTCACCGCACGCTTCTCAAAAGCACCCGAATCTCGTCTTCCCTTTGTCACGTTACGAGCTCACCTTATTCCGACCTATCTTCCAATCCCATCGAAATTTAGGCCTCATTTCACCCTCTTTTCTCCCTAATTAATGCCTATTAACTTTTTTCACACTCACCGTGACGCCCCTCGCTCTCTCTCTCTCTCTCTCTCTCTCTCTCTCTCTCTCTCTCTCTCTCTCTCTCTCTCTCGCTTTTTAATCCAATCGTTGGCGCAAACACATTTTTAAGGTGACTGAATTTCAAAAAAATTTGATGAGAGACATCTTCTTTAATTGCGTGTGAAAACTTGTGGATAATTTAATGAAGCTTTACCATCTAAAAATTGAGATATTATATGAAAATTATAATATTTTTTAACCTCCACGAGAGTCTTGATCAAATTTTTAATAATCAATATTCTGATTACTATTTTTGGTACATTTTTTAAATTTGCATACACATTTTATCATATGATGTTGAGGAAAACCTATGCAAATTTTAAAGAAATTCTATCTCAAAAAATTTTCAAGTAATAATTTTACACTCTACATTTTACTTTTGTGAAGCGATTGTCGTGCAAAAAGATAATATAATTTTTTTATTTGATAAAATTTACACTATTTATTTTTACCAGAAAATTTGTCAATATTTTCTTAATAACTCTTTATCAATTAACAAACTGCGCATAATTTTTAAACAATTCATATAATTGGTAGCTCTAAAAAACAGTACACGTACTGTGAAAAACGAGGCAAGTCCATTTAGAGGATGCATAGTTGTTGAAGAAATAATTGATGAAAAATATATCTTGA
>JAPYYW010000612.1:0-46352 GCA_030522545.1 Cremastinae sp. A BG-2022a
TAAGAACATGATAAAAATTAGAGAGAATGTTCTTTGTCACTAAAGAAATTTATATAAATTTAGAAAAAAATATCGTCTACGTTATTTTTGAGTAATCGAGTAGTGAAGTTACGTCGTTATACACGGAATGTATATCTATATTGTCTAAAAATGACTATTTCATGGTTCAATTGTTTGAAAAATACGTAGACAAAAATTCTAAAAAAAATTGTATTCACGTATTTCATATGGAAGAATATTTTCTCCAAATTTGAACGAATTTTTATCATTTCTCGTTATATGTAGCCAACCTCCTTAATTCTTTGTCAATGAAAATATTTACCTGTCGGCGAAGGATTTGTGACAGACCGGACACTCGAACGGTCTCTCGCCGGTGTGGAGTCGCAGATGGCCCTTGAGGACCCACGGACGGTCGAAACTTTTCCTGCAGTAGGGACAATAATGCATGGCCTTGTGTCTCTTCCAGTTGCCGGTCTGCGGTGGCTGGAGCTCCGAGTTTCCGGCGACTTCGTTGTTTGAGGTTATCTTTTCCTGACGAACAATTCGCGGCTGTTCCGCGGACTTTCCGTCATCTTCCAATCTTTCATCAGGCGCGTTCGAGGCGACCGAGACTTTCTTGCCGTCGAGCTGCTCGCAATTATTTTTCTCGCTCGCCCCGACGTTCTCCTCCACCGGGACGAGGCTCTCGTTGACGTTCCTGTAAAACTGGAGACCCAGTTCCGCCGGGATCGACGGCCCGTTCAGAATCGCGTTTCCATCGTTCTTGAAATTGTATCGCGTCATTATCGGCAATCTGGCGTTGTTCCAGACGTTGCTTCCCGATTTCGACGAAGACTCCTTGTTGCTCTTGTTCTTTCTCGTCGAATCGATCGTCAATGGCAACGTCTGCCCTTCGGATTCTTGGGGGAAAAAAATACGAGAATTACAGCGTCCTCGATCGTTTTATCTATTTTTTTTTGTTTTTTTTTTCCTCTATTTATTAAAAAATTGTATTTATAAAATGTAATAAAACTATAAAAACTTTTTCATTCCCGGATCTGTCATCGACGAGATCACTGTAGCGAAATAAACGGCCACCATACCTGAATTATTGGTCCGTTTATACCGGACCATCGATTTAATCAGACACCGCGGCATTTCTCCTAATGAGTTTCTTGCTGACCCGTTGAAATCGAACAAATCGAAAATATCGAGAGTTTACGAAAAATATGCTTCCCCGGTGATTCAGGCTCGTGCGAGGGAATAAGGTTGGATGTTGCTTGACAGGAGTTTGTTTTTTAATCGTCTAGAACATCTGAAATACAAAGTGGAAGAACGAAAAAAAAACACACACACTCTTCGCTTGTTTTCGCGAATTTTTTTTAGATTATTTATCTTTTTAACTGATGGTTACGGACCTAACTGAATTCATATTTGTTCGTTTCTCGACTTCTCCGGATCTTGAGAATCCATTGGGATATTTTTTTTTTCATTATACAAATCGTTAATTAATTGCCTCTTAAAATTAATTTTGTTTAGTTTTTCTAAGGTCAAATGACATTCTCGTTCTTGACAACGCACTCTAAATGCAATACAATAAATATTTTATTATTTGTTTATATTTACTGATTTTTCGTGAGATTTGAACAAGTTTTTTGTCCATACTTGTGGTTGGAGTACTCATTTTTTTTCGGAGTAAAACTGACTTGAAAAATGTGCAAATTTTATATTGAAAACCGATTTAAAAACTGCTTCGTTTTAATTACGTAATGTATGTAAAATTTCGTAACAAATTTATACAGAATGGTAGATTTTTTTTCAGTATTCTGAATAATATATGTTTTCTTTTGGGAATCAGTGCCCACCAAGTCGAATTTATATCCTATATACATATTCAATAAGGCATTAAAATGAAACTGTTACACAATAAGGTCATTATTGATCAAATCTGTATGAAATGATTAAACTATTTATAAAACTTATATAAAGACACGTGGCCTGGCGCATGGCTATAGCAACGACTATAAAAATAAACGTTAAAAACTTTTTTTCTATAAAAAGTAATTGTGTTTTGACTCGAGATTTTTGTTTCGTGTTTATTTCGTGTCTGCGTTATTTTTTTTCTCTTCATTTTGCTCATCGTGTTTTTCTCTTTCAACTCTCGCTCTCGGGTTTTTTAGACAGGAGAGAATGAAATGGAGTAATCAAAAAAGTCACTCGGAGGCAAATTGCAAAGATCTCCATTTTTCTCTAATTAGATCTGATGAATTGAGCAATTCGTCTTGCTAATGTCCACAAGAGAGAACGGGCAGAAACGCTCGTCTGGCCCGGAGGGAGCCTGCGAATTAATTGCAATAAATTTCCGGGGACGATTCGAACGCTTCTTTGCTCGAGTTGCGGAATTTCCGGGTTGCTCGATCCATCACAAAGTTTAAATCGTCTGACGGGGAAGAAAAAAGAAAAGGATTGCCAAATAAGTTATCTGCAATCCTTCTCGTTCCCAGGAGCGGCCAACTTCCGATTGATAAATTCTGATTGCCCCGACTGTTAATAAAAAAAAAGGGCCGGATGAAAATTTACGGGTTTCCTCGAGAGAACAAAAAATTAAAAAATCTTATTAGCAGAGTTTACGAATAGTTGGAAATAAAAAAAAAACAAAATCATCCCTTTTTGCTTTCTCACCTTCATTTTTTCGTCGAATACCCTTGTGGGACGTTTTTTCCCGAATTTGTTTTTTTTTTCTCGCAGCTTTTCTTTCGGTTCCAGGCGCGCGATGCGGGAAACTTCTGCGAAAGACACCCACGGGGCTGCGAGCTTGAACTTTTTTCCTGAAATGGTTTACACCGGGTATGGAAAATGACGAACGCCTTCCTCCGGGAGACTCACGAGCACTTGAAAAACTGCTGAATAAATTTTGCAGACATGGCGCAATCGAATTTTGTGTTAAATTTATGATATAAAAATCGATGAACCAGACACAGGTGGATTTAAAAATATCTATTTATTCTGGTGTTAACGTAATAATTCTTTTTTCTGGGGAATAATAAATACAATAAGAAAAATCTGCAATATCGCTGAATAAATTGACGCTTGTTTTACTCGAGGTCCGAGAGTCCATAAAAAATAAGAAAAAAAAGAGAGAACGAATCGTGTTGAATTTTCGCACATGAACAGAATTTTTTTTCGTTCACGCGAGGTCAGAGAGTCAACTGAGATTTCTTTAATAATCGGAAGTCGCGATTCGTAGACTCAGGTAGACCGATAAAAGAGGGGAAGAAAAAGTTGGGTTCGCCACTTTATTCGATCCCTCGCAGCGATCGGTCACAGTTGGCTCACGATCCGGTTGGGAACTTGCTCGGAGATAAATTTGCGATTCGGGACACCAAAAATTGAATTTTCTAAATCATTTGTAAAACAAGAAAGTCAATAATTTATCTACAGTAAAACCGCTTTAAATTAAACGTAAAAAAGTAAATTATTGGTTTTACGATCAATTTTATTATACTTTCTTTCAATCATGTTCATCGTAATTGTTATTTTCATCGTCCTCGCGCTCTTTCTCTTTCACGTTAGAAATTTTCGTCTCTATTACAAAGCGGCGAAATTCCCGGGCCCCATTACGTTTCCGGTTATTGGATGCGCTCATCACTTCTTGGGTAATTCAGAAGGTAAGCAATTTGTTTCGTGTGTTGAAAAAAATGTGCGAAAATAAATTGAGATGATTTTTGTGTTTGAATATTTTTTTAAAAATTTGCACAAATCTAGAATGTGATCTGAATATGTGGTTAAAATTTGAAAAAGTTTTACCACGTAGGAGTCAGGATATTTCCTATATTTAAAAAAAGACATGAGGCCTCTAATTGATTAATCGGAATCGAGCGCATTAACTTTTGGCTAATCTCTACACTCATTACAAAAAAATTAACGTGCACTGCTTTGGAAATAATGACACTGATGTTTGAATCATTTACCCATTGTAAAGTCGATTTCACTGAGAACACGAAAATATATTGTCACTTGAAATTTTGAGATTTTCCTATTTTCGATTCTCGAAAAATCAGGCTGGAGGTCTTTGAGCACGCTAAATTTTCTCAGTTCATGTGAAAACAACTCATAACACAATTTTATATCAAATATATCTGGATAGATATATACCTTAATAGTTCGGTGATTATAAATATTAAAAAAAAAAGAGAGAAAATTCGTCGAGCGTAACGAGGAAAAAAAAATTTCAAATTTTCGTTAATGACTCGGTCATTAGTGTTTCCATGGTGATGGGTCGAGGTCGAGTGAAAAACCGATTAAGGCGTCAATTGTTCGGTTTTATGACGAAATTTGGAATCAGTAGCCCGGTAGACAGTGTCGGGATAAGACGTGTCGGGTCTCGCCATGTTTCGTTACCGAAAAACAATTCGTACCAATTCGACGAGTTCAATTGAGTGTCAGTTCCAGTAATTTTCAAGCATACTAAAAGTGAATAGTTTAGTGTTTCAAATTTGTAATATCGCTTAAAAAGACTTTTAAAAAATGTTGATGCGGATGTATCCTATATTAAAAAAGAGATGAAATCTCTAATCAGTTAATCGAAATACAGTGCATTGTGTGACGTTGTATAAAGTATGCACCTAAATGAACAGCAAAATATCAACATGTCCAAAAAAGCAGTCGCGTTGTCGCTCGTATTGTGAAAAATCACAATTTTTCATACTCATCTTTTACAAGAGCACTGTGTGAAAATCCTTAAAAATTGTAGCTTCTGGATGATGGTACCTCTTCAAATTTTGCACGGATATTTATGTAACGTGAAAAAAGAAGCTTTGTTGAATTATTCAAAAAATTTGACATACATTTTAAAAAAATTTTTTAAATCATATAGCAAATATACATGACCCTGGGTAATCTTTTATTTCGAATATGTCGTCCTTTAGTTAATTGGCATCAACTTTTCTGAATAAACTTGAACTCGCAAATCACTTTGAATATCAGAAAAACTGAGAATAATTATTGATTGAACTATAACAATTTTTTTTACTTGAAGCAAAAATAATAGAATTTTATGATGTTTAAATTTCAGAAGTTTTATCCAAACTCGTCGATATCATGCGAACATATCCATCGCCGTGCAGAGCGTGGTTGGGACCCTTACTGTATTTCGCCGTCTACAAACCGGATCATATAAAAGTAAAAAAAATGCTCGATAAACACAGAAATATACAAAAAATTGATTTGATTCTTATCCCTCATATGTTTTAATGATATTTTTTTCTTATTTCTGATAAATTGTCTTTTAGATTGTATGCACGAGTCCAAAAACGCTTGGAAAAGCTGATTTGTATAAATTGGCTAAGCCTTGGTTGGGAGAAGGATTATTTATCGCACCAGGTGAATTTTACTTTTTTCTCTATTTATTTTTTTTCTTTCTCTGTTCTTTTGTTAAGTACAGTCGAAAACGTGCCTCACCTACGAGACGTTCAATTATCCCTACGAGGAAGCTCGGGCCGTTTATTATATGTTCGTACGTGTCGCGAATACTGAAAAACCTTTCTTGATTGGTGGACCACACATGCTTTAAGCAAACTATCAGCATTAAATTTCTATTTCTATCTTTCATTTGCGTAATTCGCGTAGTTCGATTATCATTCCGATACGCGTTTTATGCAATAAATCTCTAGTTAATGTATTTCCTTAAAGGAACGCGTGAGCATACTATTTTATCATTGCAAAAATTGACAATGAACATTATTTAAAAACATTCGTTACAATACACAATAATCTTTCATGTCTTTACTATTTTAATGTTCTTAGAAATTTAGAAAAAATTCAAATTGATAATACAAATTGATAATTAATTAGAAGTTGATTAATGAAAATTTTATTGAACAAAATGTATTTTTTTGCAGTTGAAAAATGGAAAGTTCACAGAAAATTGATAGCACCTACGTTCAATATGAAGATTTTGGAGTCGTTTGTCGAGGTTTTTGCAAAACAGTCGGAAGCAATGACACGAGAGATAAGGAAGGAATTGAACGGCGACGAATTCGACATTTTCGAATATGTGTCCCTATGCACACTCGACATAGTGTGCGGTAAGAATTACATAATTAATTTCATTGCTTGAATTTTTTAATAAAAGCGTGAATGCAATTCTTTTTTTAGAAACCGCCATGGGGGTGGAAATAAAGGCTCAACAAAAGAAGAACAGTCGTTACATTCATTCTGCAAAAAAGTAAAAAAAAATTGTGTTTAACTAATCAATACATTGAATATTATCTACAAGAAAATTTTTTCCCAGAATCTTCGAAATTATTTTTATGAGAATGATCAGATTTTGGTTACACAATGACTTCATTTTCAACCTCACAAAATTGGGTAAAGAACAACGGGAGTGTCTTGAAAGCATGCATGGCCTGACAAATGAGGTGATAATGAAGAAAAGTAGCGCTATAAACAAAATCGACGAAAACCACAATCCTTGTACTAAAGTTGGAGATTTTAACGTCGAGTATGACGGTATTTAACATTTTCGATATTGTATTATCTGCGAGAAAAATATCAGGTCGATCGTTACGATGTTTTTTTTGCAGCGAAATCATTGTCGAAGATAAAACCTTTTTTGGATCTTCTCATGGAATTATCAAACAACGGTGAAAAGTTTTCTCACGAAGAACTTCGAGAAGAAGTCGACACGATGATGATCGCTGTAAGGGTTTTGAAAAAATATCTCCGCGTTTGGTGGACGAAAAGGTTGATCGACATTTTTTTCCAGGGGAACGAGACGACTGCTTCAGTTAGTTCATTCGTGATGCTCATGCTGGCCCTTCATCCTGAAATTCAAGTAAAAAGTCTTGTTATATCGAATGTTTCGTTTAATTCAGTAGAAAAGTGACAACAATTGAATAATGTTTATGACATAGGAAAAAGCGTTCGAAGAACTGTGCCAGATTTATGGCGACGAGATTTACTCTGACAGACCCGTGAGAACAGAGGATCTTAATCACATGGAATATTTAGAGCGAGTTATTAAAGAAACAATGAGAATTTTTCCAGTTGGCCCACTTCTTGTTCGTAATGTTGCAGAAGATATTGAAATTGGTAAAATTCTAGACTTAATATTTTTTACCTCTCGTTTAAATACTGTTCAAACTTTGTGTAAATATTTTTCGGCGAAGCTCAGTCTGCATTTTATCTTCTAGATGGTAAAATAATGCCGAAAGGAAGCTCAATTATCCTGGGAGTCATAGTCGTTCATCGCTCGGAAGAGTATTGGCCGGAACCTATGAAGTTCGATCCTGACCGTTTTTTGCCCGAGGAAGTGGCGAAACGACATCCTTATTGTTACCTCCCGTTCAGTGCTGGTCCGAGAAACTGCTTAGGTAAGATGAGAAGCTAGAATTTTCATCCAGTTCTCGAATGAAATTTTTGTTATTTTTAGGAATGAGGTATGCCATGATGGCAATAAAGGTATTCCTCGCCACGATTCTTCGTCGGTACATTCTAAAAAAAGATCAAATGATTAATTTGTCTCAAATCAAAGTGAAAATCGATGTGGTTCTCAAAACCGTGGATCCGATTAAAATAAAGATCGAGCCGAGGCAAGGGTAAGAAATATATAAAATAAACAACTTTTTCCTATATTTAAACAAGCGTTAAGTCACTTTTACAAGTTCAACCAACTAAATATTTACGTGATTGTACTCTCAGATCAACAATTGATAGATGGCTCAATTTTTAACAACGATTATCAATTAATCCCGTAAAATTCCGTAGCAATCGATCAAGAATAAAAAATTTAGTTATTAAAACTATTTGTTCACGCCACAAGGTAAGGACTGTCGAGGGCACCAGCACCGGACACGATTCCACCTTCGTTCGATTGCACGGGTTTCGTCCGTATAACGTGACCAACTTGTCGATTCGTATGAACCATATACTCGTCCCTAACCAGATAAATTATTATTTCGATAATAGAATTATTTATTAATTATTTATTAATTTTATGAAAACGTATCTAGAGATTAAAATGTAACATGTTGAACGTACCCTATTATAACTCCGTAAATACCCAACTCTGAGACGAGATCTTGAAGAATTGTTTCTCCACCGGCGCGAATCAAATAATTAGACTGAACAGGAGGATTGACTCTACTCATGAGAATCCAGGCAGTGCGTTCTTTCGAATCCTTCATCGATTCCAATACTGTTCGAATATTATCGTCGTAAACGTTATTGCCACCACCTTCTCTTTGCGGCTTGAGCACAAATTTTCTTGGTTCCGCAATCGCCATTTCTAAGGCCTTGTTCCCTTCATCGTTCTGTTGATTATTAAATATTTTATCAATAACAAGATACGAAAAAATCTCCGAAAATATTACTTAACGTAATCAATTAACTTACAAAGTCGAGAGAATACAATCCTGCGAATACTTCGCGTAATTCATCTGCTTCTTTTTCAGTTAAAAATTTGTTAAGAATGTTCGGTTGAGCAAGGACCTGTTGAATCTGGAAATGAAAAAATTTGATTTTGTTACTTTTTTTAAATTTCTAGTCTAGATTGTGCATTATTCAGTTTTAAAATTTTTTAATAAAATATGCGTATAATATGGTATAATTATTACGAAACTAATACGATTAAAAACTGATACACCCGAAATTTTAGATGTATGTAGTAGGAAAAATAAGGATTCGTTTTAAATGGTAATCTTACCTTTTTCGTTCCTGCAAGTTGATATTGTATAGAAGGACTTTTAATAGCTCGCGAACGCTCAATTAATAATCTCATTAACCAATCGTCCGCTCCTGTATAAGCTTCGGGTTGGTATCCTGTACGATAATAAGCGACAGACACAACGTAATCACCTCTGAAAAAAAAATATAAAAAAGTTAAATTTTATCCTCTATCAATACTTTAACGAGATTAAAAAATTAAAATTTACACAATCAATTCCTTGTTCGGACCCAAGTGAGCTTCCTCCTGAATCAAATTCTTGAAACTTCTCCTTATCACTTTAATTTTCGGATTCAATCGACGAATCTCAAACTCCAGTGCTCTTTGATCACAAATATTATACGTAATGTCTTCGACGATAAAGAGTATCACAGCACTGAAATTATTTGTACTTAATATTTTCTATGGTTAAAATTTAAATTAGGCTTAAAAATGATAGCAAAATATACCGTTCATCATTGTAAATGGACCACGCATCAATCAGACCAGTTGCAAAACCTGTTGCAGCTGGGTTCTCAGGAATCTAAAAACAAAATTAAAATATTTCTGATTAATTGTCCTCAACAGACATTGTCCATATGTTGTATGTACAAATCAACTTACATTTTTTACTTTATCAGAATATCCCAATTCATTTAAAATGTACCTGAAGGAAGTAAATTGAAAACAAAATCATTAAAAAAATGTAAGTTGTTATAAAAACATTATTTGTAAAAAGTAAAGTTATTTAAAATAAGTAAACTTTAATAAAAGTCGATTAAAAATGTCTTTATACCTATGATATCTTGAAATTTGACTAGCCAATCCTCCAAAACTTGCTGCTATGGTGTTTAATTCAATTTGCATTATTTTCATATCACTATCCGCATGTAACATATAATCTGAACGAAGCAAGCCAAGGCTGATGCTCTAGAATAAAAAATTCTCTATCTCAACCTTTGTTTTTTTTTCTCAAAGGTATTATTCTCACCTGAGTGAATCCTTCTGTGTAAACTGTTTTATAGATCTCAAACAAATTTTTGGTAAGTTCGTCGCACTGTATAGTGCTGGAAAATTTGAAAAAAAGTAGTTTTTTATTTGACTTTCACTAGCATTTGAGATCATGAGCAAAATTTTTTATTCTCAAAATGTTACCTTTCTAAATACTCTGTTAGAAAATCATGATTGTAAGCAACTCTGTGCATGAGCTGGTTGAAAATTGTCTGTATTCTTTGAGCCTTTTCAAATTCCTTCTTTGGAAAACTTGAAGGTACCAGAAGAAAGGGCGCTATGGAAACCTGATCTCTGTCGAAAGATGATTTGGAATGCATAGACACGCCTGTGGAAGAAAGATTCAAAATTTTGAAGTCGCTAAGAATATTTGTTTTACATATACATGGCTTACAAGTAATTGAATATTGAATCATACCGTGCATGAGCGTGTAGTCTTTAGCCTTCGAGACAGTTTCATCCAAGGTATCTTGAGTCAACGGAAGCTCAATGCTTGCCTGCACTCTCGTATATTTCATGATTTATTATTATTTTTTATAAAAAAAAGTGGAATAACAAAATCGAGTACAATGTTTGAAACTTCAAAATTTGTGCAAAAGGTGCTCAAATAATCGTAAAATTGGATATTATTGCCTGCAATGATGCAATGTGCATTTAATCAAGCAATTCAGTTGGAGAGCATAAAACTATAGTGAACAAAGTTACACAGGTGATGATGAAAAATTAAAAAAATACAAAGCACTATCAGTTATCTTGAGATAATTATAATAAAAATGATCGTGTATCATTCGCTGTTCCTCCCTTTAGCCTCCATCTCGTAGGAGGGAACTCTGAATTCTGACTTGGTGTCGTGGCGAAGCTCGAGTCGTGCGACTTGCAAACGCGCTAAAAGTTCTCTTTCCAAAGCTGTAAAAGACCACGAGATAGCAGCACAAAAGAATTTTTCAGTTGCTAGTAAAGAAGCATGAAATTATACCGACGATATGCTAGTTTCTCGCTCTACAGAGGCATCTTTATTAGTAACTCGCTTCTATTTATAATAAATAAAATGCAAAACTGTAAGCACCACGTCGATCAAAGCTCCAAATCGAGACTCAATGTAGAATATTCCTACATATTGAACAGAGGCATACAAATTTTACCTACATCACAATTTATTTTCTTACTCGTACGTATATTAAAATTTACGATGATTACGCACGTACGTGCAAATTTACACTATGTACAAATCACCCCTTCATATTTGTCTGCGATTCGAGCAGAGGTAATACGCGAACGCTTCCTGTAATCTTATACTTTACAAAAGCACAACAATATTGCCTGCCGGAGTTGAAAATTATGAAAAATCGTTCTATTGATATTTCTTCTTTTTTTTTTCGTATTCGTCCGAGGAAGTCTCGTCTCAATTACTATTGTCCGATTGGTAAAGAGATGTAAGTACTTCCTCGTATCGATGCATGTTAGTCTCAAAATTTTCGAGCTGCTTCGTGAGATCGCCAACTTGGTCCGCGAGAGTCTTTTCCTCGGTAAAGGCCTGGAGTGGCGGTGCACTCTGGCATTCCCGATAAAAGGCCCCGAGGTCGCTGTTCGTGTTCGTGCCGGCGAACGGAGTTTTCTGGAACGAAAAGAAAACGTGTACGGTTGATTTTTCGAAATCCTTAGTAGAGAATTGCTCTTAAAATAAATTAGATAAAAACTGGGATGTTAAGGAGACTGTAAAGAAAAAGTGAGTACTATGATTCTGTCCGAATTCGCAAAAATTCGATCGACAATAAAATTAACTTTTCAATAAGCAACGGAGTTTCTCTACATTACCAAACTTTCTGCGCGGAAAAATAAATCTGAAAAGCAAAAATTTACTTGCATTCAATCATTTTCTTTTCTGTATGAAACATGAATATTCAATTACACAATTTTCATTAAGAGATACAAGAAAATTATATAAATGTTTTGTATAACGTTGCAAAAGTAATTTATAATAGTACAGTAACATAAAAATTCTATAGTTGTTAACCTTTTTTATCCTTTGAAAGTAGGATAAAAATATTAGGTATAAATGAATAAAAATTATAAATTTAGTTTATTTTTTTTAATATAAGTAAGAATGAATCATAAATTACAGTTTCCTGACGGTAGTGCAGTCGCAGATCGATTCGAAACAGATGTTCACGAAATTAGAATAGTAATATACTACTTAACCAACTAAACTTTGATAAAATCAGTTTGGTCAAAATAAAGTATTTGACATTTGTCAGTGAGGGCAAACAATTATATGTTTCGAAACAATCGAAATTGATCGAAATTTTTCTGCACAGCACAGAAAGAAAATAGTTAAATTTATCTCGCAGATCATTCAAGTAAATTATCAAAAAGAATCAAAATACGAATAAGGAAAAATAATAAGAATTTTGTTCACTTAAAAATATTTCATCAAAGTTATGACTGGTTTCAAATAAGTGTAAAGTCGACTGATTTTTATATCGGGATCGCTGCGGTTGCACTACCTTGATAGATAGAAGTTTCGAATATCGAAAAAACAGATACCGAAAGGGTGCGATCGAATAATTACCAAGTCTACCATAATGAAATCATCGTTGGCGCTCGTTATGGAGCAACTGCTTCTTCTCGAGCCATTTCGCGAATTGCACTTTGGGGTTGCGTTTTCCGGTCTATCGACGGTCGTGTTGCTGAGCTCGGTATTTGGGATGATTCCGATCGCCGCAGGTGACGGCGTGCTCGAGCCTACGCTCCCCGACGCGGGGTTGCTGTTCGTCTCGAGAATCGTCCCGGGTGGCGGCGACGTTTGCCGCGGGGTTAGCAACGAACTGAAAGGAACATCGGGAATCGGGAGATCCTCCTCGTTCACGACGACTTGTCTGTTGACCACGAAAGCGCCTAACTTTATCGTGTCGCTGAGAGATTTCGAATTATCTTCGCTGTAAAAAATTCATCTTCAAATATATATATATTTTTTTATGTACACAGAGAGAATTTTTTACGAAAAATTACAGATTTGCCCGTAACGTGCTGAAAAATCGGGAATTCTGAAGTTTTTTCACACTGGAAAAATTGTGTAACAAGTTTCTGATTTCTTACGACAAAACAGTAATATTTCGTACAAAATTCTCTCAGTGTGCAGATAATGAGAAAGTACAAACCTCTGCTGATAACGAGCATGCCGGGGACTTAGGTCCGAATGAAAGTGATCACTCTTGAGCATTATTGACTCTCGACTCGCGTGCGTCGGCGATATCGTCATTTTCGTTCGATACGAAACAGACAGGTGTATCGTACCCACAGGAGTGCACAACTGACCGACTCTAACGTGTTTATAATTATCACCTTAGAATGAAAAAAGAAAAAATGTTGAGATCGTTGTCTCACTCAAAATAATGATATTAACATTCTGACCATTTTTTAAACATTACTGTTCTAAATTTGAGAAATTTTGAATTAAAAATGTTGTATTTTTCGTATTGATTTCATGATCAACATTCTCTTTTTAATTCTTTTCTTTTTAACATGTCAAATTTGAAAAATATCATGTTTCAAAGCCTTTTCATTGACAACCACCTTGAGGAGGTTTATTCCTCACAGCAGTGATTTTTTCAATCTGCATGAATTGTTTTCTCACCCAATGTATGCAATTGAGGTTCTCCCATATAAATCCTATAGCATAGATAGTAAGAATCAGGACCCTGCCGTCTGCTCAGCTTGTAAGCAGGCGTCACTCTCGAGACGGAGAGCAGACTCTTGAGCAGAATTCCCATTCTGTTGTAAACGGTATAAGTAACTCTAATCGCAGGATCGCTCTGATCCGGCAAAACTCCTAGGCTCCAAGTCTCCAGCACCATGCTGTCGCCCTCCACAGTCTTTAAGGATATCTCTACGCACAGAGGAATATTCGATCCGATCAATTCTCCGCACAGGGCTGTCTTGGCTTGTGCCAGAACCTCCGGTAAGTCGTGAGTTGCCAGATTGAACTGAAATTCATCGAACGTATTATTTTTTTCATCATCGCGTTAACCGAATGTTTTCAAACGATCGCTCAGAAAATTTACCCAGTCCGAACCAGAAGAGTCCGGCTTGCACTTGGTACAGACTTTTTCGCCGGTTCTTGACTGTACAATAATTTGCGCTGCTTTAAGCGCCAGAAGTTTAGTGAATTTGTCTAGGTCCTTCTTGTCCTGCATGCTCAGTCTCATTGTTGATGACATTTCGTTGATTTGTTCCGCCCAGATGCAATTCATTCAGGAAACGCATTTGTGCGTTTTGAAAAAATAAAATAAATCTCCAACCCTTCTAATTCGGCACATCGCAGAGTCATGATTTTGGCTTACGACTCTATAAGAACATGCCGATTCTTCACGATACGATCGACGATTTCTCCTTCTCGAACTTCTTTTCAATACCGTGACGAAACGAGTTATTGACGTGTTCGGAGTTTCTGTTTTTATTTTTATTCTATTTCGTTTCTAAATATAGGAAACGGTCACGTTGAATGACACGTTTGATTCGTGACGAGCTGATGTCAACACTGATAAGATATTCGTATAGCTCAAAATAAAGTGTCACCGTTATCGAGCAACAACTGTCACGAGCGCATTGTTTTTTCTCGGGGACTCGGGGACCGATACGGTCCGTCAGACGGAAAGGACGAAATCCGGGCTCGGAGAGAACTCAGGCACGTCGGACACGATGCTCGAGTTCCAAAGTGTCAACTATGATATTTCAATCGAGAATAAATACGGGCCGCTTCGGGACACACACACACACACTCACACGTTTCTCGACCGACGACCAAAGGCGTCGTGTGGATTGAATTATTTCGATGACACGTTCGCGCATTGAGGTTAGAGTTAAACGAGAGCGGGCTCTGACAGCGATGTTTACCGATTGAACGAAGCAGAATTGTGTTGACAGAGGCGGCGCTGATGTAGCTAAAAACCATAGACGTAAAAAGTATGGACTGCGCCTCGTGTAGTTCTTCTGTACTATAGGAGATCGGAATTTTAGAAAGAGATAAAATGCTACGATCATTTAACGTATCCTTGTCTGATGCTCGTATTGACTCTTTAGCTAGATAAAGAAAAAGATACTACAAACAGAGATTGTGTCTTTATAAAGTTTACGGATTATTCGTACCGTCTGCGCAGTCTTCTATACTTTATACGTCTATGCTAAAAATACTGAAATAGATGAGGCAGGCCAAACATTCGAAAAGTTTCAGAAACCTGAAGATTACCTTCTTTTTGCATTATAACATATATAGTGGATCGACTCTATATAAATTGAAACAAAAATAGTATATTGTTCGTGTCAATAAAGTACGAAAAAGTCCATTTAAAAAATAGATGATAATCTGAACGAATTGGCGAGGTATCAGACGATTCGCGCTTCTTTCAGGAATTCGAGCTCGTGCTGCCTTTACGGGAGCCAAAAGTCAGCCTCGATCGGAGGTGAATTGTCTCATCTCGTTTCAGCCTCCGTGGTCGTCCCGATGGAATGCGGGCGCCATTGTGAATATAAGTGACGAATATACTCGTGCAACATTTTGCTCGAAATTATGTAGCATAGCGAAACAATTGGAGCGCAGCTCGGCGTGATGCAATACATATTAATTCGCGCTTACATAAAAATAATGGCTGACATAAAGCATGGAACAACGAATAAAAGAGTCGAGGATTTTGACAGATCGCTGCTGCGCGGTTCGATGAGCCAAGCATTGGAATTCGGAATAGCCGCAGAGAGCTCACGCGTCGAAAAACTCAACTCTGACGCGTCCGTGAGCGCTATCTGTTCGGTTTCCAGGAACGAAATTGTAATCTCTTTTTTTATTGGCACACTTATCGGTAGTGGGTCACAATTTTATAATTATTTTAAAGGCTCGGTAACTGCTGATTATCTAGTAGCTCAAAGTTTATTCCGAACATGTCCAATATTTGTGCAAGAAGATATAAAACGTGTGTTTGTGTTGGATGAGAACAATCCTGACGATTTTGAGATTATTTGGCAGGCTCCGAGCACGCGCGAGTGCATGAATCTCGCCAAGGTTCAAGGATGTTACCGACTTACTTGCCCGTACGATATACATGTATTTATATGTGTTGAATTTTCTTCCCCGTGCTAGAAAGAAGAGATAAGATCAGTTGATTCTTCTTCTAATGAAAAATTCATTAAAAACTAGTTTACTGCGTTTTATAAGAATTTTAATTTTCATGGCACATTTGTAAAAGATACGAATAATCGGTCGATCGACGAATGTCGAAGTAAAGCGTGATAAGTATCGCTCCCGGCGAAATTCTTCAATTATTATGTACTTATCTACTGCTTCTAAACGAGTTATTATTTTTACAGCGTTTATAAAAGACTTTTTATAGGTCGATCGACGTAAATTAATTTCTATCAGCGTCTAAGTAAAGCATGAGATTTCGTTATCGTAAAAATGTGTAAATTGTATTTGTCTACTGCTTCTAAATGAGTTTTTATTTTAACGGCGCGTTCGTATAAAGAAGTATATTTTTATCGGTCGATCGACGTAAATTCATTTCTATCGAGGAAGCAAAAAGTGCGAGGTATAGCTCTCGTAAAAATCCATAAATATAATATTCGCCTACCGCGTCCATAAATTTTTATTTTTACAGCGTTTTACGAAAAAAAAGAGAGGATATTTCATCGGTCGATGAAATATCGACGATGAGAAGAGACCGGAAGTCTTCTCTTCGCGCAAATGGATTCGAGCGCGCAGCCTTGAGCGAAGCAACGATCGTCTCGCGTCCAGCGGAAACAAATCGAGAGAGCGAAATCCGAGACTCCGCGAGAACTCGTCGGAATTGAGCGAAGGTGAGAATATCGCCGATCGGGCACTTCCGACGAGAGCCTCGTCGCGGCTTCTTTTTGAGGTCGACTGTACCCGCGGCGAGCCAACTGCAACGGAAATTTCCACTGGTGAGCTTCTCGCCGTCACCGCGAGCCTCCCTTGACACGCGTTCTCTACGAGCTGGCGACGTTCTCTCTCTCTCTCTCTCTCGTTTCGCTCTCGCAGGACAAAATCCCGATGGCGCGCGTTACGTAAGAGGGGAGTCCGAAGAGGTTCGACAACTATTTTCTCTCTCTCTCTCGCGTTCTCTCTCGCGGCGATTCTCCATTGATGAACGCCGAGCGTTCGGGCCGGACTTTTACACAGTTCTCGAAATAGTCCACTCGTCACTCTGAATATCCATTTGTGAGTGAAAACACACGTTACGGTGTCTGAAAATATATACATTCACCGGTGAAAATCCATTCGTGACGTCTTTGCTATTCATGCCGGCGCTCTCTCGCGCGTTCTCGCCCGGCGATCGATACCGACGCTCGTGCGATGACAAATTCGGACACGAGTCGCCGACTCGCATAATGAGAACGTAATATTACCGCGATCGCTAACCTCGGCTATTGATTTTTCATCTCCCGTTACACCACCGGCTTGCCTCGGGATCGATTTTCTCATTAAACGAGCGCGGTTACCGTTCAAAGTAAATTATCGGTACAATTATGTTACTAAATAATATACGCAACGATCGAATGAGCCTGTATGTATAGAATAGTTTTTTGAATTATTCAAGGATGTACGTACATGAGCGATATTTTTTTTTAGATATAAGAATTTTGTAGATTTTTGATATATTTTATTTTTAAGGTGGTTCTATCATTGCAGTAAAATCAAAAAAATTTATATTAGTGTCATATTAAATCATTAATAGAAATTACAATTAGGAAAAGAAAGTTGGCGCAGTGATCGAAAAATTTTCTACGTAATGAAAATATGGGAATATTTATAAATTTACATATTAAACTTTATTTAAGTGTCGGATTTTATTATAATATTTGTATACTTCATTTATTAGAGTTTAAGAAAAATAGTTTCGATTTTTATTGATGTACACTTTCATACTAAGAAAAGAATAGAATTGAATAGCATGTCGGAACAAAGGCCATGTGTACTTTAGATTATTCAATGGTATATACAAACTACTTGGCGTCTTATTTTTGATCGTAGACTTAAAAGAGTAATCAGCTATCCATTCGTTGAATTTTACAAAATTTAAAAATTGTAAAATAAGTGAACGACCCGACTACATTAATACGATTATATTTAAAAATTCATAAAAATCTCATATTTTCAAATCCATATTCAGAGAAAATGTATGAATATTTTTCATATAAAGAGTAACGCTAAATGTCAGCCACTTTGGAGTTTGATAACTCTTGAAACTTTCAGTAAAAACGATTTCAAATTTGATACGAAATTCTCATACTTTTAAAAATATTACCAGTATCTTCTGAACCAATAAAATTCTGTAAAACCTGTATATAAAAAAATGCAGACTTTTGGTACACACATATATAAGCATAAACGAAACGAGCTGGCCAATAAACTCTATACAAGATAAACAATAAGTATGAAGTAAAAGTAAATAAAAAGAAAAGTAAAGAGATAAACTTTTACAACATTCGGTAGAAATACGATGACCGTCGAAATTTTTATGTACAAAATCCATAAAATGATTTTAATAGCTCGTATAATATTGTACACGAAAGCTCGGTGTCAAAGGCGCGTCGGCGACGAAAATTCTGTACGAAAAAGCGAGAATAGACGGGATCTCGTTCTTATCACTCGTCCGTCACATTTCGTAAATTCCCAATCCCATTGTCGAAGCAATGGAAATAGCGGCATAATAATTGCACGAGTCAACGTTCCTTTTTTTCATTTTTAAATCGACGCAAGTCTCGTGCGAGAGTGATTATCGCCTTTATCCGTATAACTATACTCGCGATATATTTGACTCGGCTAAGCGCAATAATTCTTGTTTCGCTATCATTTACGAGCTATTAATTTTCGGTCGAAGATAAAGCGGCGGGCGGCATCTCTCAGGGTCAGGCGCATTGTTCGTCGGATTTGCGCTCGGTATTCCCGGGCGATCTCACGAGACTCCGCTCGTTCTCTGTCTCTCGGGCGTCACGCTTCTTTTATCAGCGAGTTGAAACCGGATCGGGAATCTGGCTCGGGGGATATCGATCGAGGACCGATCGCCGGTCTCCTCCGGTTCGACTCGAGGCAGTCTCGCCGATAATTGCATTATGCAAATCGCGAACGGTGCGTGCACCGACGGCGCGCTGCGTCCTCGGCGAAGGAAAGAAAAAAAAAAGATTAAAAAGAAGAACGGAAAAAAAAATGAGCGAGCAGAAGAGAGAGAAGCCGTTTCGGTATCGCGGTTTATTCGGCGCGTGCCAAACGCGCTCGACGCGGAAGCCTCATTTCTTTTTCCGCGAGAGTCAACAGCCGGGCTCGTCATGTCACTCTCCTCATCTCGTCTCTTTTTCTCTTTCTCTCTCTCTCTCGCAGTTGCGAAAGCGCATGTATACACGTGGATCCGGCGCCGGGAAATGCGGCTCCGAGTGGTCTGGCCCGCTCAGATATTCGGCCGTGTCTCGCTTGGCCATTCATGGTCAACGCGCCGCCGGGCGTCGCTATGTAGGACGCCCGGAACGGGGAAAGCGTGGGTGCAGTTCCCGGCGACGGAGCTCTCCGTAACCTTGAGACGAGTCCTTTCACCGACGAGGCTCGTTCGCCAGCGTGTGCGCCCGACGGAGATGCCTCTCTCCCTCTCTTTATTTATTTTCTCCGGAGCTCGTGTGTCTCGTTTCGCTCATCCTCGTCCGTTCCACCCCTCCCTCTTCCTCTCAGCACTGATAACGTCATTGTCGTAATGAAGAGCGTAATCCGACGCGGCGACTCCGTTTTTTTTTTCACATGGAATTTTATCTCGCATTTATTTATTTTCACATTTTTCTCGAGAGCTCAATATATGTAGAAGAACACTTTTCAAGGGCGTATTGAATATTTACGTTGTCTCTGAGTCAAATAAAATATTCATTTATATTTATATGTATATTGGATTGGTTCAAAAAATGACATTTTCTTTTCGCGAATGCTTTTAGGATGATGAAAAGAGATGTCCACATTTCAGCCCTTCGAAAACATATTCAGCGCTTTCTGAATACAATTTATTGGTAATTCTTCGCATTAAAATAGTATATTGAACAGTTTCTCATTTGGTTTAAAATTTTGTGGCGCAATAGCGAAATTATGTTTGTGAATTATTTCTTGTACATCATTTTGTAGGAAATTTATTGATGCTCAACAAAATTCAGTAAAATTTACTTTTTTTCCTATATTTTTAGGGAAGCCACAGGATTCATGAAAATAAATTGTGAGTTTTTATTTATAAAGCATTTCACCCGGTAAAAAATTATGTCATTTAATTAATTCGAAATTTATTGTATATTTTAATTTATTGAAATTGATAAATTTATAGACGAGTTGAGTCGTTGAAAAATTACAACGAAAATTTTGTTTACAGAACGTCAAATTTTCTACAACATTATTTATGGAACATTTGTATCTACATCACCCCGTTATTGAGTTACTAAATTTAGAACAAAATAAAAAAAAACTCAATGATATATTTAAATGAAAAATGACAAATTACATTCAGGAACGAAACAAATTTTTTTTTAGTGTTGAAGTTTACGCAAGCATATTTTTTCTTATTCTCAAACTATTAAAATATATGTCCGCAAAATGAAAAAAATAATCATATTTTTTGCAACACTTTGGCATATAGACACATTTCTTGAATGAAAGTTCTTATCTGTCGTTTATTCTTCAAGTAATGCTGTAATTGAATGGGAAAGCTATATAGTGATGAATCATACCATTTGGTTTTTTTTTTAATTTTATTATATCCGATTGATTTATTTGTTTCTCATTCCTGTGAAATTAATATTTGTGTTGGAGTACGTCGAGTGTCACTCGTCGTCCCACGTACATACATATAGTAGATAAAGCGAATGAGTAACCGTTCGAACATGTGACGAAGCTTGACACTCGCGTCTTATTCGCTCGTTACGTTGCAAATAGAGTTGTCACTATATATCGTGTGCAGCACACGGTCACGATGAAAAAAATTTCCTCCGGTTGGAAAAAACGAGACGACTAATTTTCTTCTTCAGCGTCAATCCTGAATTAATGATACGGTGAAAATGTTCGTTCGGCGATCATTTTCCTCATCGTCTCGTGTTTTATCGCCCGATATTAGCGCGACGTGTTCGCGTCTTATCTCTTGATCCGTATATGCACGCGTCTCACTATCGCTGAGACGGAGGAATTCCTTTTTTTTTTGTTACCTCGCGCTCTCAGCATTCCTGAGGATTGCACACGAATTTGAAATCTTGGAATGTATATGTAGTTGAAATTTAAAAAGCAAAAGGTAATGTACGCGAAAATTTGATGTGCAACAATATTCAATGCGTACGAATTACATGAATAAAATATATGTCCTCGAAAAAAAAAATCTGCGTAAACACTTATAAAAACCGAAATATCTTTAAAAGTAGCTGATTTTGTTGTTTTTGTTTTGAGTTTATAATGTTTGCAGACGTGCATCCAATGTCAAATTTCATTAACATTCCTTCGTACTCAGATAAAAAGATAAAATTTTAATGACTTTTCGTATACGTGTCTCGAAAAATGCATTTTCACCTTTGTTTTCCATTACACGTGTATACTCTTGAGCTAATCTACTTAAATTATTTTTTCAATTTGTCAAAAGGCCTTTTCAAGTATAGAATAATCTCTGTAGCGATAAAAAAAATGCAATCCAATCGTCAATATATATGAGGTTCGATAAGATATTTTCACGAAATTTTCCACTAATGTTGACCGAAAATTTCGAAATAATGTCGATACAACTATATATAAATATATGTGTATAATATGTATATATTTATTATACCGAAAACGTACACAAACCCGAGTTTTATATATAGCATAGTTTTGTTTGTATACACGCTTACCCTAAATACACATGCATCAATTTTTAAATACGACTGTACTGAATCATGCTTTCTACCTAGAAATGAGCGAATGCCGATTCACCGATATTTGTTCTCACGAGGGTTCGCACGGGATTTCGTCGGGCCAAAGTCCGAGCGCGCTGCGACCCTTCTCCCGCGAGGAAAACAAAGAGAACAAGAGAGGAGAAGGAAAGAAAAAAAAAATCTCGAAGAAACTGCTCTATAACGAGCAGAAATGAGCTCAAATCGTTGCCTCTCCTTTTTTTTCCCCATTCACTCGTGAATGGAGGCATATTTTTCTACGAGGCCGGCACGCGGGCGCACCGCGAGAGGAAAAGGTGCGTTCGCGGAAGTGGTTCGCCGCGTGTGTTTCGCGCACGGCGTGTACGGAGAAGAGAAAAAAAGAAGAAGAAAAAGAGAGAAAATAAGAAGAAAAAAAGAAAAGAAAACATCAAGAGGAGGAAAATACAAAAGGAAGAATAGAGAAACAAGCCAAGGAGAAAAAGTTACGGGGCGGGGTGGGGGGTGGGGGTACAGGGGGTGAGGGGAAAGTAAAAGAAGGGGAGCTAGAAGGAGGGGATAAGAGGGGAAGGTGCAACGCGAGCGAGGGGAGAGAAGCGCTTCGGCACGAGAGGGGGGTAGACGCTCGTGGAGGTGGGGGTAGTTGGGGCGCCTGCGAGTCGATGGTGTTCCTGTGCGGAATCGACGTGAGCCCTCCCACAACGCGGTCCCTCACTCCTCGTTCGGACTCCGGCACGGACGGAGCTATTTTACAGCGTTCGTCCGCGACTGACAGTGTGTATACCAGTCAAAAGCAATCTTGTCGCCGTGTCGATCGGCACCGATATACACATCACAAGTCTTATTGAGAATCTATATATACAATATATTATATATTTTCAAAGTTTCGATTTTATTCGATTTTGTGATTTTTTTACAATATATATATATATATACACACACACGTGGAGCAGCGTAGTGAGGAGTAACGAGTACATACGTCGCGACGCAGGGTAAAAGGGGAGAAGAGGAAAGGACGGAGGTGCAGTTGTCCAGGTATCGAGGATGTCGCACAAAGTGACGAGTCCGGCGAGTCCCCCGGGTCAAGGGGCTGACTTTCGGGTGAGTAACAACGTAAATAACGATTGGCACGCAGCGCGGCGAAAAATAAACGGAGCGGCCGTCCGAGCGGGCTCGGCAGACACCGCGCTCCAATTTTTCCTCCGCTCCGGTTATTCTCCGGTTATTTTGAAATTCAAAATAGAGACGCTCGGCCAGCGTGCGTTCTAACCCTCTCTCCGGTTCCAATAATAATGCGGCTTGACGGCGCTCCCGATACGCGGCGTTATCGTCGGTTGTTTCTCGTCTCGTCGACGACGTCGTGACGTTCACCTCGCTCGTCGTCGGACGACCAACTTTCGGCGACGCGATCGATCGTGCGTCTTCGAAAATATATACGGCCCTTCTTCCAGAGGGAAAATGCCAGGTACACGTCGCGGGCATGCCAGACTTGGCTGCCTACGTAATGGAAATTTCCTCGCTCCGGCTGACTCCTCCTCTCGGATTCCCCGCTCCCCTCCTCGCTCCGGCTCGAGAGCTGTCGCGTCTCTCAGCGGGAAACCTACGGCAGGGCCTTTCCTGCTTACCTCTACCCCGTGACTAACCCACGACGCGAGCTTTCTCTCTCTCTCTCTCTTTTTCTCTTTTTCCTTTTATTTACACACTACCCTTCAGGAAATTCGTCGGCGGCCTCATCCTAATCTGCATCGGTGGGTTTCTCCCACGAGGGCCAACCTTGAGCGTCCCGCGCGATTAACACACCCGATACACGATCGAGAGATCTTTCGCGCGACTCCTAATCGTTTCGCCGAACGGCGATTCAATCTTCGTCAATCATCGTCCGTTAAATTCACCGAATCGACGCGTGTCCGAGATTAATTTATCGTCTGTGACACCAATTGTCTCAATTTTTGATGCCCCGTTTATATACATTTCAGTCAATTGGTCCGCGCGAGGTCAACCGTTGAATCTTCCATATTTATATACCCTTGCGCTCGCCCTCCGGTATATGAAATGTAAAATCGTTATATTCCAAATATATCTTCGATGTGCGATATTTTATGTCCAATATGTTGCTCGGCAGGCCGATGTTTGCTCGCCAAGCCAAATATTTTCCGCAAACCGCGCATTTCCGCGTGTGTGTCGCAAAAATTATCGCGCGCGCGGAAATTGCACCGTGTGACGCGCTTCGGCGAAAAACATCTTCCGATGACATCTCGCGCTCAACCGCAAACAGAGAGCTGGAATTCGGATCAATTTGAGCCTCGTTGCGCGTGACATTTTTTTCGTCATGCACTTTTCCGTGAAAAATTAGCATTGAAAAATATACGAGAGATAAACGCAAACATAAATAACGACGGTACAGAGATTATTACCGCGGTACTAAAAAGAAAAAAACAAAAAAGGTGACGGAGTATTTTTCGCCGAGCTCGATAAAAAAGCGGTCGGAAAATTGGCGGTAAATATAGGCGAATGGTAACACCCGCGCGCGGAGGTGCATGGCTCAGCAAAAAAAAAAGCGTTCGGAAAGCGAGCCAAGAAAACGAACGCTCTCGCGAGCGGTGGCGTCGTTGAGGACGGATGACCTCGTCGGTGGCGCCTCCTGCGTAATACTTGGTACCCGCGAGCCAAACTCGGGCCTCTTCCGTCAAAAAATCTCGTCCTGAATGCGAAATCTTGGAAAATTGCCACTTCCGAATATTTGAGGAAAAAGAGGATAGGTTGACGAGAGGGAAAGAAGTCACGAGACGAAAGAGTTTGTTGCGTCATACGGCGGGCGCCATTTTGTTTTTCCATTTGTCTCCTGTTCATCTCTTTCGTGACTTCGACTTTCCCTGTTGCCCGTTTCGAGAGAAACGCGGGAACATTTTTCGCTCGCGGTGTCTGGGGGAAAAAAAGAGGCCGCGAGAAAACTCGCGTCCTCGTAGCGAACCGATGAGTTTTTTGGCATCGGCAGCCCGGTTTTCTGCGTCGCGGGGCTCCATCCGAACGCAACGTCGCTCGAGCGCGCGCCTCTTCGCGTACACATCAAGTATTTATACATCGAATTCGCGCCGAGGCGCTCTTACGCGCGCACTCGCGACTTGGCACCTGGCACCGTCCGAAGATGACAGAACGACGTCTCGGAGCCGCCAGCGATCGCTGTCAAATCCCGCGCGCACGCAGTCGGTCACGTATCGCGAGACCGTGCTAAACGCTCGCTTCGTTTCCGTTCCCGCGATTCATCTATATACCTTTTCCGGGCACACCACGTGACTCGCGGCGGTGTTTTCGTTTCCCTCGTGACCGACGCTGACTCTTCTCCCAGCGAATTTCCCGTGAAAATGAGCCTCGATTCCCGTTTATCGATCTCTTGAAAATAATTAAAAAAAAAAAGAAACAAAAGGTGATGGGCAATCGCGAGAGCGGATACGACGTCGAGATGAGCTCGCTCTCGTCAAGCCCGGCGAGAGAAATCGAAGTGGGCACCGAGGTACGCGCTTCCAGATATTCCGACGAATTAAATAAATAAAATAAATAAATAACATATAAAATAAATACATCGATAATACGCGCATTATATAAATAATTCATATAAAAGTGAGTAAATAAACGAATTGTGAGTGAATACAAAACAAAAATTGATTTTCTCTGTTGCAGAAAACGCCCATGCGGCCGATGATTGCGGAGTACGATCCGAAGAGGCACGGGATTAAAACAGAACTCTCGGATATGGTCCTCGTCAAGTAAGTGTCATCGCTGAGTCTTATCTGAGCCGAATTAACGGCGAGTTTAAAGAAAAAGTAGGAGAGGAGGAGGAGAGAGAGAGAGAGAGAGGTGAAAAAAATGAATAAAAAGTAACGGATGAAGGTGATGAGTAGAGGATTTCATCGGCGGATCATTGTAATCAATATGGTCTTGACGACGTGTCATATATACGTTTGTTTTCGCTATTATCCTTCATCACCGATCATCGCCGCATCGCTTTCTTGCTACAAGACATTTGTCACTGTTATTGTTATGCCATTTGTTTACGATAGAGATCAAAATTCTATATATGAAAGAAAAAAAAAGAACAAAAGTCGTGGAATGAGAAAAAAAAAGCAAACAAGTAAGAGAAAATCGAGAATCGCGCGAACGAGCGTGACGATGATTTTTGGCCTTTGACGCTCGTTCGCGGCGAGATCGATGCGTTTCTCGTATCAGAGCTCGAAAAAAAGCCGCATACCGTCGCGATCGCTGCGCTCGATCATTCCGCCTCATTTTTCCATGCTTTCCAATTTTCACTGTGCGAGAGAGAGAGAGAGACAGCGCGAGAAAAAGACGCAAACGAGAGAGAGAGAGAGAGAGAGAGAGAACGCGTGGGAGTCCACCGACATTGAGTCCGACATTGAGAGCCGCGCTCCAAATTTAGAGCCGAGAGCGCCGACTCGACGCGGCTTTGTCATAATACGCAGTTTCTATTCACCCTCTTCCCTCGTCCGCGATCACCCGCGCACCCCATCTCGTTTTCGCTCAGAATAGTCGCCGTACGGATCGGGGCCGACTTTTTCATCTTGACTCCAAATTCACCCACGCGCGCTCTTTGGACAACATATTTCGGCGATCGATAACTCGCGGAATTGCATCCACTCGCGTAACGATGAAAATCAGAGCGCGCGACAAACAATATTCCTGGTTACGAAAAATAAAATAATATTTGTAGCACAATGTAGATTATTGATGCATATTCGAATGAAGTGAAAATAATAATTTATAAATTTATACGCGATTTCGCGTTCGCACCCTCAACTTGGCCTCATGAAAAAATTCTCGCAGCTCCGTCGCGCAGATATTTTTTCAATTGACAGGAAGAAAGACAAGGTCGTCCACGTGTTATTTGAGTCCGCGGGAGGCCGTTTAGATTCCATTGACGTTGTCCCTGCGGGAAATTGCTTTATCCTCCGATTAGAGAGCGCGGCAATAAGTTGGGCGCAGGAATCGCGGGGTAAGCGGCTGTTCCTCTCTGGTACGCCCGAGAAACGAGCGTGCGACGATAGACGAAAATGATGGAGTGAAAGATCCAGAGTGGTTGAGACCATTTGTGAATTTTCAAAGTATATAGAACGAAATGAAAAAAAAAATGTCTTTTTATCTTCAACATTCGGAATTCGGAGAGCGATTGAACTGTCTGTTGTTTACCGTATAATATGTGCATTTATATGATTCCAGACGTGCGTATAGAGTCCGGGGCATTAAAATGATTCGGGCTCTATCGAAGTGCTCTGCGAAACCAATTAATACAAACCGATCGAAACACGAGCGGTTTGTGAAAAAAAAAATACGTTAAAAACCCGAGAAAACGGAGTAGAGAGAAACGAGATGCACATTCGCGCGAAAATCTCGGTGGCGCGAACATAAGTCGTATTCGGAAACAAGTACCAAAAAAGTAAAGAAAAAAAAATGAAAAAAAAAGAAAAAAAATATCGAGAGGGAGAGAGAGAGAGAGCGGAAAAGTGACGCAACTGCTCGGTGACGTCCAGTCGACGATTGTAACCATCTTTTTACAGGGGCCGTATTTTTTTCTTTAAAAAAAAATCAAAAAAAAAAACAAAACGAAAGTCGTTTGTCGAGTGAAAAATTGGACGAACCGTGTGTTACCCTCTTTTTTTTCTCGTCGACGCGGAGGAGGGCTCGTTTGTCGTCGTACTGCGTTGTGGGCGCTGCAGGGCGTCGGTGATGCAGTGCGGTGGTGGCAGCTACCCGGCGTTACCGTCCGAATCGCGCCGGTGCACCTCGGACTGGCCAAAAAATGAATAAATCGAAATATTACGAAAATGTAACGAAACAAAAGCGTGACAAAAAAAAAGAATGAGACAGCGCTGCGTGAAAAAACCTGAGCGCGGGTGCAGCACGCGCGCGTGAACGTTAACAAAAAAAAAATCTTAAAAAAAAGAGGCAAACACACGCACACGTTCGCAGCGCAAAAAATCTGTTACGAGCTCTCTTAGACCGACAGAGAGCTCGCGGCACACGGCTGTAAGGAGAGAAACCTACCGCACCTCAACGGGTACCTACACACCTATGCCTTTAACATTTTATTATTATTATTATTTATTTTAATTATTATTTATTATTATTTATTATTATTTATTATTTATAAATTTATTTATTTATGTACCTATTATCATCATCATATCATTTAACTATTATTGCTGTCACATTTTGTCGTTCCATTCATATATTTTGTCGTAAACATTTTATATCGTAATATGTATGCAGATAAAAAAGCTGTCTTATTGCGTTAATATATCGATTAAAAAGTTATTGTTACGAAATATGTATCTACGGAGTCTCTATAGCGTAAACTCGTTTCCGAACTATTTCGAGATTTTGTTTTCATTCGGCAGTCGGATGTGGGCTTTTTGTTTCCTATTTTCCGGGTATCTGTTGTTTCTCTTCGGGACACTACACTTGTACAGATAAATCTACTCGCGCTGTATTCGAGATACCGCGCGGTGTCGTACCGGCTCGGGAGGAAAATTTTTCGAGCTGAGAGACGTTGGACAGGAATGTGCGAGATTTTTCCAGTACCACACCGTTAAGTATCGAGAGAGAAGCACGGAGAGAGGTCGATGATTCGCGATTTTATTCTTTTTCTTCCTCTTCTTTTCGTCGTTCATTCACATATATTCTTTTTTCACATAAACTACAAATAAAATAATCGGATTAACTTCATTCTAAAGATAATTTCTTGAAAAACCGTGTGAACGTTCTTCAAAATTGCACCAAAATGCTCAATCGAGATATTCGATGTTAAAAATTGCAAGTACGAGAATAATAATTTTCAACGATAAATATCTTGATATTCATTCTTCAAATTTTACACGCACTTGCATGAAGTGACAATAAAAACGTTTACGCCGGTTCTAAAGAAATCATCTCCAAAGTCATTTCGTGCAAATACGATCTTGAAAAGTGTCATTTTTGTCGTGCTTCAAAATAAATAGCGGTGAATTGATAACGAATAATCGGGAATCGTCGATAAAAACGCTGCTCTGGCTTTGGAGTGACAAATACCTCACGCTGCCTGAAAATGTTTTCTCGTGAAGAATGGCCATATATTCTCATCGCTCTCGCGGAGCGCAGCTGCACTCTTTCGTGTCGCGATCGTCGAACACTTTTCTAATAGCGCGATCGTCGCCGGGGCTATTCTCTCCCTCGATTCGCGCTTCTTGATTGACGATTGACGATCCGTATATACGGGAGAGGAGAGAGAGACGAGGGAGATGAATCAACGCGAGAATAACGTCAGGAGTCGCGTAAAAGCGTCGATCGAGAGTGAAAGATCGAATCGGGTGCCCCCTTTTCAATTAGGGTCAGTCGACGACTGCCGGGGCTCTCATCGCGTGAAGGAACAACCTCGAGACGTCGTCAACGGAATCCGGTTATTCAACCGCGCGATTCGTGATCGCGAAAAACGCTAAAATCTCTTATTTTGCTTCCGATTCACTCTTTCTTTCGTCGGCAAACCTGTTTCGCGGATTTGCATATCGGGGAGAAGTATGCACGTTTCTCCGATACATTTTCCTGATGATGAAAAAATGGAAATCGGTTACCGAAGACTCGACCTGACGAAAAATGAAAGCGTTTTGAAAATAAAATGAGCGGAAAAAAAGAAGAAGAAATAGAATAAACGAGGAGAATATGCTTCGACGAGACAACAAAAAAGTGTTATCGCGATACGAGAAATTGCAGCTCGCAGCGCGCTCGCCCGGAATTTCCTTTTCCCTCACGCATTGGCACGTGCACATCTCCATACACACAGACACACATTAGACACACGACACGCTCACGCATACGCATACAAAAAGCATTCGCGATAGAGACAAGGGAATGGATGTGAGAGAATAAAAGATGAGAGCAGAGAGAATGAGGGATCGAGAGTCGTTTCGGGATACTAATTGCGAACGATTTGCAGATACAAATGCGAGAAAAATCAAGTTCCTATTACGGTTACGAATGGCTCGACTTTGCCCCTCGTCGAGCGAGCGAACGACGAGGAGGCCGCTCTGTACGACCCGTTCGAGCACCGGAAACTGGCCCATCCGACCTCCGACCTCGACACGCTCATCCACCTGCTCAAGGGCAGCCTCGGGACCGGAATCCTCGCGATGCCGTTCGCCTTCAAAAACGCCGGACTCCTCTTCGGACTCATCGCAACGTTCTTCATCGGCGCAACCTGCACTTACTGCGTTCACATCCTCGTCAAGTGCGCTCACACTCTCTGCCGGCGGACTCAGACACCCAGTCTTGGATTCGCCGACGTCGCCGAGACCGCGTTCCTCGTTGGACCCGAGCCAGTGCAAAAATACGCCAGGCTTGCCAAGTAAATATCTTTTGCATTCATTTTTTTTTACAAAAATGAAAACAGTTTCATCGAAACTTTCAATCTTCGGTCCAACTATATATAAATGTCTGCTCATTTTTCAATTTTCAGTATAGTTTTAATAAGAATTAACATTATTATTTCATTACTGTTTCTTGGAAAATAATTTCTTGGAAAAAATCATTGTGTAACTATATGTGACATTCTAAGGCACATTGAATTCGAAAAATGACTGTTTTGAGATATCAGGAATAGATAACTAATTTCCGACTGATCAATTTTGATAAAATTCTTTCTCGAGTTAAATTTGTATTAAACTTCGCGTTCACTGACGAGTAATAATTTCGTCTGTACAAGATCAAACAAAATTTTGAAACAAAAGTTTTAACGAAAATATTTTGTTTTTTTCAGAGCTACGATAAATACGTTCCTGGTGATAGATCTCGTCGGCTGTTGCTGCGTGTACGTCGTTTTCGTTGCGAGCAACGTAAAAGCCGTGGTCGATTACCATTCAGAGTCGAATTATGATCTGAGACTCTACATGGCGGCCCTGCTGCCGCTCCTGATGGCGTTGGCCCTCATAAGGAATCTCAAGCTTCTCGCGCCCTTCTCGATGATCGCCAATTGTCTGATGGCGGTCGGTCTGGGGATTACTTTTTACTACATTTTCGACAAAATTCCGAGCGTCGACACCGTCCCGAGTTTCGCTTCGTTCAAGCAGTTGCCACTGTTCTTCGGTACAGCCATTTTCGCGTTGGAAGGAATCGGCGTCGTGAGTTTTATTTTTCAACATATTCTCTTACCTTTCTTCCCAACTACATACCCGAAGAGAACGAAAAATTTCTACGTTTTAAACTGTCGTAACAGTTTGGATCAATTTGAGGTTTTTTCGCTCAAAATAATAGTAATTATAATTATAAAATGATCAAAGTTACTACAGGTTTTGTATAAAAAAATCTTAAACATTTCTAAACTGTTATCCCAGTAGACATTCAATACAGTAATTAGTCGTATAAATTCTCTTCGTTCAAAGTTTTCACAATAATCGTGATAATTTTAGCAATAAAATAGAACTAATGAAAACGATCAAATCAGGTAATGCCACTCGAGAACAACATGAGAACCCCGACGCACTTCATCGGGTGTCCCGGAGTTTTGAACATCGGAATGGCCTGCGTGGTCGTGTTGTACAGTACGGTTGGATTCTTCGGCTACCTGAGGTTCGGGGAGAACACGAAGGACAGCATAACGTTGAATTTGAACACGAAAGAGATTCCGGCGCAGTGCGTCCAGCTGATGATCGCGACAGCGATATTCCTGACGTACGGACTGCAATTCTACGTCCCAATGGAGATAATCTGGAAGAATCTGAAGCGATGGTTCGGAGCGAGGCGGCTGTGGGCGGAATACAGCGCGCGACTAGTTCTGGTTACTTTCACGGTCGGAGTGGCGATCGCGATTCCGAATCTCGGGCCGTTTATCTCGCTCGTCGGGGCGGTCTGTCTGTCGACTCTGGGACTGATGTTGCCCTCGGTGATCGAGCTCGTGACGGTCTGGGAGCAGGAGAACGGCCTCGGAAGGTTCAACTGGATCCTGTGGAAAAACGTGCTTATAATCGCATTCGGCGTTCTCGGATTTGTCACGGGGACGTACACGAGCATCCATGACATTCTAAACCCGGCGCCGATCGCGTCCAAGTGAGCGCTCGGACGAAGAGTCGAGCGAAATAATCGAGGGGGCTCGTCTCTCTCTCTTCGCTCCCGTCGCTTCCCGAGTCTCCTTCGCCCGCCGGCCGCCATTCTAAGTCGCGTCCAACAACTCGACCGCGTACGCCCGTCCCGTGGGACGCAGTTAAGTTCCTATAGATGCTGGCGCGGAGACTCGGGGCTCCGGGAGGCCGGCCCTTCCGGACCGAGGGTCCGGCAATGACCGACGAACGCGCGCCGACGTTCCTGCTGCTCACCGGAAAGTGTCCTCCTCGTCGCAATGAGGCCTCCCCCGAGCGCGCGTCCGGTTCTCCATCCCGCGAAAAAAAAAGAAAAAAAAACAAAAACGGTAGTACAACACACATTTCGTAGATCAGCAGCCGCGCAACAATTTTTCGAGGAAAAATTCTTCCTCCGGACGTGAAATTTTTCGTTGGAAAATTATTGTCGGTACGTCTCTCGAGGATAACGATCTGCTAAAAAGGTATACAGAGATTAGAAACGTACGCGGCAAGCTTTCTTCCTATTTTATAGTTATCGTAGAATCGTCTGAAGCGCAAACGACGCCGTTTACGCGTCGTCTCGGCAGTATTCACCTCCATGGAGAATAATAGACTATCGAACGAAGATTACCGGTTAGCCAGTTGTTATTGTACTACTACGTAGCTTTCAGCGGAAGAAGAGAGATAGCGGCGGAAAGTGCCTCCGTAGTCGAAGAAAACTATGATGAAAAATCCGAAAAAAGAAGCTCGAATCGCTCGGCAAAAACGCCTCATCCATCCACTCGTTAACGACACCGCGATTCTCAAACGACGTGTTTTTTTATTCTTGTGAGACTCAGACCGCCGAGATGAATATTTTTCGAAAAGGGTTGATCACCACGGACTAGAAATTTTGGAAAATATACATTATATATTCTGTACATTGGTATACGCTTTTTTTTATTATATCCGAGGCCGAACTACTTTTTTTCGACAATGTTTTTTGTTATTCGATATTTGCTAGTCGATAGTTTAAAACTTTTGTAAGAAAAATAATAAGGAGATGGAAAACGCGTGAGAACGAGAAATGTATGACGATCGGGTTCGAAAAGTCGTAAGGACGAGTACAAAGTATATGTGCGAGAGAAGCGATTTTTTAAAATTATATACTTTTCGAATTTCTTGGCTCAAATTTAGTCGCACGAACGACGGCACTGCCATTGTTATCGTCGATTCGAAGGGATCGGTGCTCGAGTTAAAATCCCAACATGTGCCACCATCCGAGCTCGCGCTCGTGAAACGTTCGATAAACGCCAATCTCTTTTTTTACATGCGTCTAGCAGCCATCGACCGAAACACTCTTCTTCTTTTTTTTTTCTTCAAAATTTTAACATCTCTCAAAATTACATGACCAATCATTCTTTTTCATTTATTTCTTTTATATGTGGATAACAGTTAATCAGAATTGATGATTCGTTGTTTCAAGTGCACGTCATTATCGAGATCATTCGCTGTCAGAACTTTTCGTTATCTTCCAATCTGCGCTCTGAAAATATAAAACGTTTTTACGTCGCGCATCATTCCTCCATCATAGGCACGAATGTTTCAGATCTAACATCACTGCATCAAATCTCGTTGAGAATTTTGCGAGACAGTGCCAAAATCTTTCCCAACGAATGAAATGTAAAAAGGTTATTGTCTCAAATAAATTGAATTGTTATAAATTCGTACTTTCTTATACATTTTCTCCCTCTGTCCAATCGAAGGTGCAAATACATTTTTTTTATACCTAAAAGGAATTAAAATAACACTTTTTGATAATGTTCATACATATCGATTTGAGTATTATCATGTACATATATCTACGAAGATTAACATTTACTTTTTATCATTCTTCGCTAATCTTGAATTTTTGGCATTACGAATAAGTTTTAGATATTATTTTTGTTTTCAAGGTATTTACAAAAAAAGTGGAGTATACATTTCGAGTTTTTTTTTTCAACGTCTATTGAAGTCCGGGTGATTTGTTACGTCGCATTCTTCGTCGGACAAACGCTGACAGGTTGGGATTGGAGGTACTTCGCAGACGCATTTCACACACACGGAACTATAGTCGGTCGCCTGGTTCAACGTTTCGTTGATATTCATTGACAAGTCACCAAAGATGCACTTCATTTCTGCAATAAAATCGAAAACTGTGTATAGTATCATGATCAGAAAAAAATCACTTCGCGTTGCTTGTTTTATCATTTTTGATTATGAAATTCGAAAAAGATTTTTTTCATTGTTTTGTGTTATTTTTTTGTATTATTGTATTTTTAGCTCAAGAAAATAAGAGTGCTGTTGAAGTAGATATTGAAAAAACGTGAAAGAGTGTTCACATATTCGAGGTCACTCGAAAATTGCGCGCATTTAATTAAATTCGCGTTGTTACGTCAAGGAGTAAAACAGGTTTTAGGATAAAATTGATGAACTCACCGGGATTTTCAGGCTCCGTCGTAGCGGATTTGCCTTCACTCAGAGGATCTGTTTCTTGCGGAATTACGGTGTCATTGTTGTTTTCTATCGAAATAAATTCAATAAATCAATGCAATCAAAATGTACATCGACACGATTTGTAAAATGAAATATCAAACTCACGACATCTGTAAGCGACACTGCAATCCGTCCGTGGAGACTGAGAATAATAATAAGTCGGAATACACTTTTCGTAAATTTCCTCCGCGTGATGGAGAAACACTCCGCAAGTATTTTTCAAGGTACGACAGAACGGTTCGACATTTTCTCCTGAAAATGATAATAAAATTATTTAGAGAACATTAAAATTAATTTTTCAGAATATATTACATTTTTCGCTGTATGTGTGTTAAGAAGGAATAAGAATAAAATATTACCTGTGTATCCCTTTGCGCAGTAACAAGACTTTTTAGGCTCTCCTTCCGGTTCGAAATAATCGCCTTCCCTGTACGTTTTTCCATCGACAACACAGATTGCACGTTCCTTGTCATTTTCGGCTGAAATAAATTCAAGTGAGAAATTATTGTGCATTCGTGGAGTGATTAAAAAATTAATGAAAAATTTAAATCTAGTAACTAACGACAAATCTGTGGTCCAGGACAGCAATGGTCAGCTTTGTGCTCCAGATAACATCCTTCTTGTACGGGCGCATGGAAACAATCGACGACGGCGCAGATGAATTTGGGTCTGTAATAAAAAAATGTTTTAAAATTTATAAATGAAAATAAAGATAAATATTAATAATTTTCGTGAAACGCGTTCAAAGGTTCTCTACGAGAAATCTTGATTTCCCCCAAAATTTTCCGTCAACGCGATGCATCGTAAAATCTTGACAGGTTTTTTTTTAAAATCCTGTTTTCCATATCCGTTCGGAATTTAATGGACATTTTTCACGGAATTTTCCGTCCGACCATTATTCCCTTGAAATTTTCCAAGTAAAAATACGACAATGGAACAACGAGCCAACCGCTGAGGCCATATCTCCACGTCAGTCATCTTTTATTACCCTTTTACCAGCTGTTTGAAAGGCTTTGAATGAAAAAATCCCTCCAACAAATTTCAATAGTACCGGAATTTTTCGCAAAACGCGGCAAGTATTTTTCCACACGGTTCCATATATTGAGTTAATGACTCATTCGTCATTAATACAATTTATGAATTTATTATGATTTGCCCACCTACATTAATCCTGCAACAATTATTATAATGGGCTCTATAGAGTCTATTTATTTACACCTTCGTGCTTCATTCTTATTTTATTGTTATCTTCTATAATAAAAACGACACGAGAACTCTAATCGGTTCATCGGAATAGAATGCATTATTTATTAAAAGAAAAAAGCGGCCATTGAAGTGGTACCCCCTTTCTATTTTTTCGGAAATCGTCAAGACGTGATAACTTTTTAAATAATTGATGCATTAACGTAATTCCTGCATCATTCGCTTTATTTTGCAAAAAACTTTAAGAATCACCTCTAATAAAGTTGATTAGATTAAGGAAAGTTATCGCTTATTGAAATTTTCGTGGGTCCACGAGACCCAGTATGACTCACCAAATTTCATGAAATTTAATTTTTTTAATTTTAAGAGCCTATTCGATCGGAAATTTTCCGTAGATAATAAATATGATAATCATTCAACGCGAAATCTATGAATTTATATTGAAAAAACTGACTTTTCGATCAATATTCATGTTGAATAAACCAAAAATCCTATTTTTAAATAAGTGTTGTTGGATATTTCAATATGAATTCTTGGGTTGTGCCCCGAATAATTAGTATTTTCGTTTTCGTTATAAATTATAACTCTTAAAATAATTGATACATAATTTGGCTATTCTCTACCTAATTCAACATGCTGCTTTGTAAATAATGACCTTGATGTGAAAATCATTTCGTTTTGCCAAAATTTTCAGGAATTACCCATTATAAAATCGATTTCGTCGAGGACACGAAAAGATATCGCTCCTTAAAATTTTGAGATTTTCCTATTTGCGATTTTCGAAAAATCAGGCTGGAGGACCTTGAACACGCCAAAATTTCTCAGTTCACTGTTATAACGATTTAACTTGAAGTTCACTTTTTTTTTACTTTTTATATGAATATAAAATTAATTAATATTCACCATTGAGTGACAATTTATGTATCATTTCAACTTCACGTTTATCTCAATGTTTCAAGTATTTAACGAACGAGTCTCGGACGTGAACAAATATATCTGAATAGTTCGGGGATCGTAATTAGCAAAAAAAGAGAGAAAATTCGTCGAGCGTAACGAGGAAAAAAAATTTCCAATTTTCGTTAATCCCTCGGTCATTAGTGTTTCCATGGTGATCGGTCGAGATCAAGGAAAAATTAATTATTCGGATTTATGACGTAATTTGAAATCAGTAGACCGGTAGACAGTGTCGGGGTAAGACGTGTGTCGGGTCTCGCCAGGTAGTTCATTACCGAAAAATATTTTGTAGTGATTCAACAAGTTCAATTGAGTGTCAGTTCCAGTAATTTTCAATCATCGTATGAAAAGTGACTAGTTTAGTGTTTTTAATTTATAATTTTTGTGAAACAACTGCATGTATGAAAGACTATTTTTTTCGGAGCGTAGCCAGAGTTTTTGATAGATCATTACTTGATACTATTTTCAAGTATATAGTGATGTACTTCATAAATATACTTTATACTTATTGATATTCAATAATGTAAAACGTTTTTTTATACAGAAAATAGAGAAAAGTAAAGAAAAAACTGTAAATCGATTTTTATACAAAAATCTCCTTGAAAAATCGTTTCTGGAGAGGATAATAATCAAAACTAGATTATCAAATAGAATAAAAATTAAAAAGATACGAATGAAATTACATTATATTTACTTAAAAATATATTTCTTCGAAATTCTAAGCGGATTTAACAATTTTGAACCCAACGCCTATTTTAACGATATACCTATCGTGAAAATAATTCCGGCAAATTGATGTTAGTATTTTACCGAAGCCGCGAGTGGCAAATAGAATTATAATCACAACACTGACCGTTTATCGCCCTGGGCGCAGAAACAGTTAATATCGCACGGGTTGGCGTCCTCGTCCCTGAGAGCCTCGCCGACCTCGTAAGCGTGCCCGTTAACGAAGCATCGATCCTCCGGTAAGTTCTTCAAGTGATCACAATCGTATCTAACCGGGCAACAGTCGTCGGCGTTCTGGTATACCGGCATGCAACCGAGCTCCTGATAATACTTTATCGGGCCGGGGCACTTGCAATCTAGAATAAACAATCTGTCAGCCGCTATCGACGAAAAATCAATAAATGTTTGACATTACGATGTAAATGAAGTTATTGGTTAGATTTTTCATTTCAATTTTCAATTCAAACATTTCCTTTTATTTAATCAATTTGTGAATCGATTGATTGATATTTTTAATCATTTTTATTATCCGTAATGCAAATAATAGCAATTTTTATGTTTTTTTTTAATTTTAATGCTTATTCTCACGAGTACGTTTTTTTTCGTGTACGATTATTTTACGACAAATTGAAATATAGTTTTTTTTCTCAAGTTTTATTCGATTATGAAATTGTCATCCCGGCAAAATCGCGATTTGACAGCTCACCGGTCGACCTGCCGATAGCGAGCGCGAAACAGAAGCTCAGAACGAGCAAAGACTTTCTCGTATCCATTCTTGATCGGCGTATATAGTCGTGACGTTCTTTGCGTTCTGCATACCGAGCCCTCTCGCTCCTTCTTCTTATACTCAGAGCTATTCAATCTGACGAGAAGAAGGGGCAAACCCTCCAGAGTGAGGAACGAATTGACGATGGGATAAAAAAGAACACAAGAAAAGAGCTGAGCAACATACATAATATAATGTGTTCGTGCATCGACGCGAGTGACCGCTCGTACCAAGAAAATGCGTTATCGTTGGTGCTCCGTGTCCCATTATCAACACCTTTTTTTCATCACCGTCCAAACTAGGAGATTCAGCCTTCAACTTTCGAAAAAAAAACAAAAATCTTGAAAAAAAATATCTATTTTGCTAACAATTCATTATTTCTGTTATCAAATATCGATTCTTAGTTTACGAGTTTGTTAATTTAATTTTTATTTTTTGTGGTGTAACATCAATTGATCGACTGCAAAAAAATGTGCACGATACTGTGAAAAAA
The DNA here is from genome assembly GCA_030522545.1 of Cremastinae sp. A BG-2022a. Classification (NCBI taxonomy): domain Eukaryota; kingdom Metazoa; phylum Arthropoda; class Insecta; order Hymenoptera; family Ichneumonidae; species Cremastinae sp. A BG-2022a. The sequence continues at coordinate 38,364 of JAPYYW010000612.1, forward strand.
ACTTTCAATGCTTCAATATTTACCGAGCGAATATTTTCGAGACTTTCATTTTGTTCCTTCATCATGAAGGACACAGATTTGGCAAGAGAATACGTAACGTTTCTCACGATCAGCCTTTTCTCTTCTAAAACGAGAAGCGCTGGCATGGTATTGGAGCCCGAAATGATGTTTGTTTCTTTTAGTCTATTATCGCTTTCGAGTTTCTATCAATTTTTTGCCCCCGTTGGAATTACTCCAATAGACTAAATACTAGCTTACATTCATCGGATTTTATGAGAGGTCAAAGGCTATCCGAATCTGTGTCAGTGTTGTTTCAATTTCAAATATATTAAAAACACATGTATTTTTCTTCGTGATTGCGATCATCGTTAAAATATTTCTTGTATTCAAATAATTTTGTTTCTCGCGAATTTTCCACCAGTGCAGGTTTCTTTTTTGCATAAATCGCACACATCTTTTTCATCGGGATATGCGAAGATTACCTCATCGCAAACATTTGATGTTTCGTTCGTATTTGCGCTTGAAACAAAATCTCGCGACGACTTATTTGCACACTCGTCAAAGTTGAAAGGATATCAGATATTGCAAAAAGAAAAAAACACACCGGGTTGCTCGATGAAAACTTCATTTCATTATTGTACATTCGTGCATTTTAACATTTTACCAATACACAAAAAGTAGTCTGGCTTGCGCTTATAAAATGCAAAACAGTTTCCTCGTTCGCGTACGGAAACTAGAAAAAAATTGCAGGATCGTTACATCAAAATATCACGAGGTAAGAGAAATAATGAAGTAATTAAAAAAATTGTAGAAAAAAAAACGAAGTAAAAACCTGTTGAATTCGATAGCTCTCATCTTTATTCGATAGGCGAGCTTGATATCAAGATTACGAGAATTCAATTTAAAAAATCACACGCACGTTACAATGTATCCTTGTACGCGACAGGTTTTTATTTTATCTTTTTCATTTCCGTCTACCGTTGCCTTCAAATTCTGAGTCACTCGAAACGCTCTTTTATTTTGCACTCGTCTCCAAATGTCGAAGGACTCGCGTACAATTTTTTTGGATATTTTTCGTGCATGCAGAATTTTTTCCTAAGCATCCAGTTAAAGATATTGTGTTCAAGATCGAAAATGGTGGAACATTTTTAAAAATTTTACACAATAATAAGTAACATCTCTAAAAGATTGTGCAAAAATTTTACGACGATTAGGAATTTAAGTGAAATTAAACCTGTCATGACCTTGAATATGAAATATTTTTTTCGCCACTTGATTTGCAGCAACTTTTTAAAATCAATTTTTACTCTCAAACGACTTTAAATAATTTTTGATAAAAGATAAACTGACCAGAAAAAAATAATAAGAACGTAAAAATACTGCTGAAAAGCCGAATTCGTCATTTTCTGTGGTCAAAAGTATTGCGCAATTTCAAAAAGTTCTCGAAAGGTCACGAGTCTCGCGAAAGCTAATTAGAAATCTTAGTCACATCTTTTACGCGCCAGGAAAGTTTATTTTTTACTATAATTATTTTCCTTCGGCTATTTCGATCGAAAATTCAACTGGTTTTTACACATCAGGAAACAATTCGAGGCGGGCAGGCGATGTGTTTTGACGAATTCACGAGTTCAAAACCGGCATAAAAATAGAGAAAAAAAAAGTATGTAAATTTTTGCGTGATTTGTGTTTGACAACGCGAAGTTTATTTTCTACGATATAAAGATAGCACGATAATAGAGGAGGAGCGAAGAAGCGTATTATCTAATTTACTCTTGTCAATAATCCACTGCATGGATAACCCACGATCCCCACTGCGAAGAATAAACGTCATAATGTCAGAGAGGATGGTCGTCGATCGAGAAAAGTGATTTTATATATTCGCGAAAATAAACACGAGACGTGGAAACTTTGAAAAATCCTGGTCATTATATTGTTACGTCCATGTGCAGAGTGCTTCATTAATGGAGATTGCTTGCTTGATTTATCGTTTCTCCAAGAGTTAGATAATAGACTGCAGATAAAGATTTAAGGTGGAAGATTACTCGAGGACGTGTTTTTTTTATTTAAAAAATTGTTAAATAGAAAAAAAATAAAATCAGCTTCGTATAAGATGAACGTTCCAATAGTTGGACAATTTTCGCTATATTAATTTTAATATTTCAATTATTTTTTTATCAATAGAATCGTATGGATTATTTTTCCTGTACGAAGAAGTGTATTTTTCATAACTTTAATTTATTGAAAAAAAACTCGGTCAAGTCTAGAGATAGGGTCGATTTTCTCTACATATTCAACCATCAAGTATTTATTTACTAGAAATATTATTTAAAATTAACACATAAAATGAGTTTTGAATTTCTAAACTATCAGACAATAGCTTAGATGTGAATTAGAAGCAGATTTTTTCGTTTCAATATTTTTTAAATAAAGATAAAGTGAGAAATCCCTTAGCTGTTCAACTATTGGGACGTTTATCTAATTAGTACCTATAATTAGTAATTAGATATGCATGCAGTAACGAATAATTTTCAACTCAAAATAAACAAAAGTGAATGCCAAATATATTTATTTATAAAATTGGTAATAAGAGTAAAAAAATATTGAAATGACATTTCGAGAATGAAATTAATGCGTCAATTTAATTATTATCGCGAACCTTAATTATTATTAATTAATAATAAATTATAATAATTCTTTGTGACACTATTAAATATAATTTTGTAGTTAAAATTGTTGTGTCGTTACTTCAACAAAGTCAATTTTGTTAGTACATCTTAATAGGATGTAAAATTCATTAACTAAATCCATTGAATAATTGTTCCATTAAAAATTCATTCAAAAATCGTACATCCGCGAGCTGTGTGTGAACCTGCGCACATGCCCGTGTTGAGTTTCTAACCTCGAAACCCGGTGATGTAGAGGTAACCTCGAAAGGTAACAATCGTTCGTAAAAAGTACTTCGAACGATTGTCACGTAAACAGTACCGTAAAAAAGAAAAGAGGTAAAAATGTTTATCGTTAAAGTACAACCGGGCATTGTGTCCAAAGTGCGACATTCGGTTGTGAAGCTCAGCAAACGTTCGTACAGTTTGCAAGCAACGACGACGAGCGAACAGGTCGAAGGTGCGATTGCTGCACCGACGGAAAACACGGAAAATGTAGCATCCGAAATACAATATCCGCCGATTTTCGATACATCGCTGAAAGGTAATTTCATAAGAAACCGGGAAACGCAGGCGAAAGGAATAGAACAGGCAAGAACGGTCGAGGAAAAAATGATAAAGTTGAACATGCCTCGATACTGGGGCTTCAGATCCACTGTACTTCAAGAATACCATGCGCCTTACAATGGCCTTCATCAAGCTCAGTATTTAACGCGAACCCACATTTACAAAGACCCTGGGCTTCCTTCCTTCTACGACGATCTCGTGTCTCCGGAAGTGCTCAAAAAAATTGTCAAGGATATTGAAGAACCTGTCAAGGATGCCCTCATTTTTGAATATTCCAGCAGAAAGTAACTACGAATCAAAATTTTTTACTCAATCGTAACCATCGCTGATGTTTGTTTACTCATCGTTGCGTCTTTATTTTCCAGTCGGATGAACGAGCTCGATGAATCTGTCCTAGAAGAAGAAAATTTGGTGAAGGATATCATAAGTAAAGCTATCACCAAAGAGATTCACAAAATAATAATGTCGAAGCTAGCTCTTGAGAATTTGCACTTGCTGGAAGCCGAGATGGACTTGGATCCGAGGATAGAGGCATTTTGGTTCGCTGGAGGAATTCATGTACCTTCGGTTGTCAAATATTGGAGACGGAGGGCAATAGCGGCCAGGAAAACGGCCGTGACGAAAATGTCGGAGGAGTTTTTGGATTTTCCTAATGACAGAGGAATACAGTTTATCGGCTGGCCAACTCTCCAATTGAGGCACAAACATCCTCTGAAGGAGGTGCATCCGTTGTCGGAATCTGAAAATGCAGATTTAGAGGTTCCTGTTTTCAAGTATGAACCAAAGACACTGGGATACAGAGAAGACAGGAGACATGGCACGAATATTCCTGGATTTTGGCCTGGAGACCCCAGCGAATTCGGATTAATCTCGTATCACAAAAGCGGATATTTGGCAACCAGAATATACAATGATTTTCCCGATGCTATCAAAATCCAGAGTGTTGTAGGATCGTTTGGATGGCTCTATGCACAAGCCTGCAATTTAGGTATATTCTCTATCAAAATACATAACAATTGCTCGTGATGAAAAGTAGGTACGACTGGTACAAAAGAATTATTTTTCCAGGATTTTCAACGTTCAACGAGATTACGTATCCACTTGTCAATCAAATGGTTATAACGAATAGTAAATGGTGGACATTCAGCGTTTATCAGCTCAATACGATGCTTATGCATTGCTTTTTCAACGACGAGAATCCACGTCGAAATTTGTGTTGGGTTTCCGAGCCCATGAAATTGTTTGATCAGATCGAGAATAACAAGGTTCATGGCTTCAACTCAGAAGTTCTCGAAACTCTGGTTAAATTTTATTTGAACAAACCGGCTGAAAGAGTTGGCCTCGAAATGAAACCGTTTCTGCAAGTCGGCGAGGGACTCGTGGCCAATATCCGTAGCGACATCAGACGAAAGTGGGTGGATGACACTTTCAAACATCTAATGTCGAACAGACCCCGCCACAGGTTCGCAAATTATTAATAAGAAGCAGTTAATATTATCGTGCGAAAACACTTTTGAGTATTGAGAATCCATTGATCATTTTACATATCTCTTGTTTGAACAGGACATTACCAGAAATACAGACTTGGCAACGCATTTTCATGCAATTAACCAAACGCAGACCCATGGAAAAGATGCGTTACCACTTCCAGTTGAATATAAATCCGTTCCACCGAAGACTCGATAATCACGCACCAAAATATATACCGAGAGCTATCCGTGGCAAGAAGAGACCCCTGTTCGAAAGAACTTGGTATCCGTGATGATGAAATCAATGTGTAGATATTAAAGATTTTACAATTTATTGTCAGTTTTATTCCCATTACTAATTAACATTTCTACTATTCCGAAAAATGTACATTTTTCATTTTTACTATTTCAAAAATACTATTTTCATCGTTGGTAAATGACTGTCTGCACGGAATACGGTGGAATATTCGTCATGATAGTTCCATAATCAGGATCGTTGGCATATACGGTTCTCGTTTCATTATTTCTGCAATCGATAAGAAAAAAATAATGGTTCTGAAATTTTGTCGTTAAAAAATAAAATTGTTCCGCTTACCCATTGTACAAAATCAAAGTGGTTTCATTTAGAGAACTCAGAAAAGCAACGTTGTTTATCCCATTGGTATTCGTTGATTTAATCCTTCTCGATTTGTATCGAATGAATTTGCTAAAGTGCGCTATAGCGTAGTAGGTCGGTTGTTTGTAGAATTCATCATTCTCGGCGTCGACGATAATCGGCGAATCCACGTAATTTTCAGCCCAGTTCGGGCCACCCTCCATATTCAGTGCCAAATTCCAATCGACGTATCCAGAGACCCAATGGTTGAAATTTTGCATCAAATTGAGGATGTATCTCTCGGCGCGACTCCAATCGCCAAGAATTACAGGTCGATCGTAAAACGGATAATTACCTAATGTATGAAAAATAATCATGTGGATTAAAATATACTTGATTGTGAAATAATCATGAATTACGAATAATACTTGCCCACGCAGCCTTCCGTCATCAGCATGACTTTATTCGGATATTTATTGTGAGTTTCGTCCAGAACTTCCGGCGTGACGATTTCGTCCATATACCAATGAAGGCCTATTGCATAAGTGTAATAATTGGCCTTTGGATTCTGAAATATCTCTTCGACGTACGTCGGTAGAAAAGTTCTGGTGTCATCGAGGATATAAACTACAGTTTCGTTGGAAGACGAAGCGGCGACCGTCGGGCCAAGATTGTCAGCAATAAATGTAGCTACTGTCTGAGGAGTCCAGCCCATCGAGTTGAAACGCACCAGGCCAATGTTTCCGGGCTCATTTCCAGGTGAAATGCCGTCCATATGCAATCCAAGATTTTGGTACTCCGTCAAAAATCTCGTCAGGTAATTCGCGTACGTTTGATAATATTCTTTCCTGAGAAAACCTTTTGAGAATTCATTGTTAGATCGTTTGTTTCATATATATATATTATTAAAAACATATTTAAACTGAAAAAAATATATAATGAGAATTTATTCACCGTATCCTGTGTAATTGTCGTTTGTTTTCATCCAAGGCGGTGCCGTCCAAGCAATAGCGATCGTCTTCAATCTTGGACTAAGCTCGCGAGCTCTTTTCGCCAATGGTATTCTGTACATGCGATCTTCATCGGATAATTCAAATCTCTCCAAGGTCAGGTCATTAGGATGGTCGTCCAGGGTGTAGATTCTTGTTGAAAAGTCCGTACCGCCGATGGGAAATCGGGCTATATTGTAGGCTGATCCATTAGCTCCGAAGTAAGCTCTAAAAAATGATAAAAAATGATAAAAAACATCTACTATTCTTTATAAAATAAAAAATTTGAGGTGGTTCAGAAGAAAGTCCCGTAACCAAATTCACTTTTGTAATGTCTTTCAATTTATTTTAATACTTCAAAAAGTATAGAAAATAAGCTGTTAAAAAAAAGATTTTTATTTTCTTAGCGATAGGAACGAAAGGTAATTATTTTTTAGACTAATTAAGCGCATTTATTATTTTTTATTGAACTATTACGTGACATTACGGTACGGTGAAATTTTTTAATTTATCGTGATGCAAAATAACAGTACACTGTCTTTTGCGAAAAAAATCTAGAAGGATAGACGTGACTGAATTTTTTTACTTTTTGTTCTGAACCATTTTGAAGCATTTGATTAGACTTACTCCATTAAACGGTCCTGTGCGGCATCGCTCAAATTTCTGATGTTCATCCCCGCGGAATCCGTGAACGCGCCTCCGAAACCATCTGTGAATTGATATCGCTCTCCCGGATCCAAGAAAATCATATTTTCTGTGAGCATCGTGTGATTGCAAAAATTATCGACAGTTTGGGCAAAACGTTTTCCACTTTTTCCAGATTCGTAAATTCGAAATTGTCCTCGTGGCGGAATTATTTTCGGTACGGAATCGCAGTAAGTCGCGTTGCACACGCAGACTATACTTCCGGCTCCAAAGTCACGCGGTTCGCACTCATTTCCCTCGCCTGAATAAAAAATTTTCACATTTTACCCTTATTTTTATCATTCACATCCTATTTTTACGTGTATTATTTGCACTTGTGGAAAATTTTTATATCGCGTATGAATTATTATTTATATTATTTTTACTTTTCAATTAAAAAGATATTCTAAATTCTTACTGTTACTGACCTATCGCAATAAAACTTGCTACGATGACGAGGAAAGTACAGATACTGTTACACATTTTTGCAGAACAATCTCAAAAATGATCCGGCCAAAAGAATGTTAACAATGGTGAGATCTTTACGACAACTAGGAAACTGTTAGAAGCTAGCGAAGGAGCGAGCAATATTAAATCTTGGCTATACGAGCTATTATACATCTTCAGTGGATTTTATCTTTAATTTTATACGGAGAAGATCTATAATTTGCCGAAAAGTGTCAGTTTGAAGTCCCATTACGATGCATGCAACTGGAAAAGTAGCTGCTTGTACTTTCTATTACTTTTTTTTAATGTTAAAAGCTCATCAACAGTCAGGTAGAGAAAATTGATTCATAATGAGAAAGGTGAAATGCTGTGAAAAATTCATCTGCCTTCTTCAATACAAAGTTACCTTGACTTTGCTCTTATCTTTCAACTGTCAATCACATTTCACATAAAAGAACGATTCTGAGTTCTATCTGTTTGAAAAAATAATTATTCTTGCATCGAGAGTTTAATTTGCGAGATAAAATATCAAATAATTTTTTTAACATTCCTCATTGTAAAAAGATTAAATATTA